>BGPR01012573.1:10695-33391 GCA_013235015.1 Araneus ventricosus | reverse complement strand
ACCAATGAGATAATTCTTAATAGTTCTACTAAATAATTAAGAGCTTTTTCATCCGATTAAAGAAAGGATAACACAAACTCAAAACACGGATCAAATGTACCAAAATAAAGAAAGAGCTGATTCGAACTGTCGCTTGATAAAGTCCAAATGGATTTGGCCATGCTTAAATCGGAGGCTACTCGGAATATATGCGTAATCCACGATAGATTTTTTGAGTAACAAATATTTTTGCTATTGCTATTTTAAATATCTATGCCAAATAACTGTTATCTAATCACACCTTTAATTTTCAAAAAATCTTGTTAAATATAAGTAAAGTGTTCTAAAAAATTTTAAATAAAAAATAACTATTTCTTTTAATACACGCGTTCTATATAGTCGCTCTTAATAGTTGTTTATAGTGTCAATAGATGGTGCCTGCAAAATTTTTTGAAGGGGTGTGAATGGCCTTGGTGGGGTCAAGCAATAGTAATCAATCATTGCACTGAATCTTGGAAGACGACCCCTTCGACGTCACAGTTCTCTTGTTCTTTTTACCAACATCCATATTACATTTCACAGTTAACCTTCTGCCATACTTCACAGTTTTTAGACTTCCTATTGCCATTTCACAGTTTTGACTTCCTATTGCTTCTATCACAGCTTTAGATCTCCTATTGCTACTCATGCTTCATTAATTTAGTGAAGCTGAAGAGCCGCTGCTGGCACGATAATACCAGGATCGTTCAAGCCTGATGCGAGGTTATGTGTTCTCGTGACTCAGCAATACTTGATTTTTTTGTTGCATGGAAATAGCGTTTTTTTTTAAAATTGATTCTTCTGCAATGAATATATTTTGTTTTGTACATATGGTATATATACTTTAAAAAAATTACCATAAAGCGTAACGTGCGTGTGCTCTGTTTACTTTGGAATTAATTATGTAGCCAGTGAGATCGTTTTATTATTTTAATTATGATCCTTCTTTTTTTTTCTTTTAAGGATTTATATATTATTATTCTAGATTTAAAGGACGAATGAACAAATAACTGGGTATAAAAAAACAATGTGATTCTTTTTTTATTCAAGTGTATATATACATTAAAATTTTTTTTTAAAACTAATAGTCTGATCAACGAAACATAATGCAATCAGTAACTTTAAGCATTTACCCAGATAGCAATTTTAGTTTGCAGCAAGCTTGCCACAAATTTGTCGACAAGAGTGTAAGTTTGCTACAAATTTACTATGACATGCAAGCTTGCAGGCTGCAGCAAGTTAACGAAAGTCTAAATAACATGAAACGAATTTGTAGCAAGTTTGCCGTGTCAGTTCCCATTGCAAATTATAGCAAAACAGAACACGAACACAACCTTAGATAGAACTCGCGACCTCCTGGTTCCGAAGGGGACGCTAACTGCTGAGCCAGTTGGAACTCTGAGAGGAGAGGATGATTTCGCTAAAACATCGCCCGATGATCATACGATTATTTAAATTATTTGGTTTTATTAATTTTTTTGAGCGGAGAATACGATTGAAGTCAAAGAGAGAGCGATTTTCGCTATCAACTACGTTTACAGAATAAATTATGAAATTATAGTTTAAAGTAATATTTTAAAATGACAAAAGTCACCTAGTTATTATTTTTCAACAAACACTGACTGTTTTAGATTTAATTTGTTTATAAACGTTAAAATTTCAAAAAAAATAAAAAAGAAAAAGCAAGGATATAGTTTTTTTAAAGTGAGAGGATATATTTAGTAAAAGATGGAAAATGCTTCAAAATTTTTTTTATAAAAAGTTATTTTTTTCACAAATTATCATTGATTTATTGTTCACTAAAAAAGAATTACGGTCTAGGAGGATGCTATTGAAATCGGATGTTTTTTTAAACAGGGATAAAGATAATTATCCCTTTATTGTGCTATCTTTATGAGTTTCACGTAGAAGTACTTACAAGTTTGATTTGTAAAGAGGTGGCGCTATTTGTCACATCGAACTTACATAAGTTCGATCTAAGTTTGATTGCGTCACTTTGCCATGACAAGTCAAAATCAAACTTGCTGCAAACTTACGCTTATCTGGGTGTTATTAGACACTCTTGGTTTGAGTTTAAATGTAAACTTATATGTTTTATTTTGCGGTGCGTATATACTTTTAAAAGTGATGTGCAGTTGAATCTCCATGCTTTTATAATAGGTTCATAGCTGATTCCAATTGTGATTTCTGGCGTCGTTGTTTTAGAAATTAGTAAATTTCTATGTTGTAATAGTGGTGGTGGTTGATAACGTAATATTTGTATATGCTGGTTTCACTGAAAGCAAACTTTAGGAGGAAAGTATGACATTGTACATTATTATACCTTTACATGAAAGTGTAGAGTCAAGCCAAGATTATACCCAGTAATATTATATTGTAGTAAGAATTGCTTCACAACTGAAAGATTTAAATATAACTGCATTTATGTTTTATATAACCGCAAGTAAAACTATGGTTTTCCCAAAAACTAAACAGAAAGATTCTTTGTTCTTGAAGAGGTCGAACTAAACTGAGAGTTTAGTTCAGTTGCTGTATATTTTTTTTTTCTCTTTCCTTGCATATATACTTGTTTTGTAAACTGCACTGTTTGGAAGGAAAAAAATGTTTTAGAATTTATTTATTACTTGAGTAAGGCAATAGGAAGATCAGAATTGGTTACTATTTGAAATTGAGTTGATAATACTAGTGTTACCAGAATGTCAGAAAGTTTAGTTTACCGTAGCAGACAGCATAAGTATTCCTGTGTGTAAAATTGCTTGCCGGATAAATACTTTTTTTAAATGAAAATATTTGCATTTTTAACAACTTATTTCTACTATATAAAAAACAGAAGGGTGTGTATTTATTTTATATTGTTCAGTTTGCTTTAATTTATAAACCGGAGATTAGGTATATGGAGAATACGAAAACATTATAAAGCAACACGCAACTGAACGAAGTAATGATAAACATTTAACCGCCAAGCAAACCTTGGAAGTCGCCAAAAAACGCCATAAAGAATAATTATGGCAACCTTTCCTCAAAATTAGCCTCTTTTTTTTACGTAAACATTGAGCACTACAACAATGGACGAGTTTTCTGGTTTGTTTATATGCCTGCACTACGTATTTCGTCTGTAATGCTAAGTCAATGGGGTCTATTTTGGTACCCCCGGTTGGGTTGGGAGACGTCACTTTTTCCGCACGTTAACAACGGGAAAAGTGACATCTCCCACCCCAACCGGGGGTACCAGAATAGACCCGAATGGATCTTCAATGCGGAAGTCCAGCATACAAACAGATAAAGTCAAGGTTTTTAATATGCATGTTAACAAACCAGAAAACTCGTCCATATGAATATTAAATTTAATATTTTCAAAGTATTCTTAAGGCATAACATTAAAAAACTCCACTTTAAATATTAATTAATATCTTCAAACAGAGTGTTGAAATTTTGAAGATTCCCATTAACTTAACATTACAACCGGAAGTTGATGGGCCCGACTCCCGGCGGAAAATCTACTTTACCGGCACTAAACAAAGCATAAAACTCCTCCATTTGGTATCCAGAATACGATGATATAGTTTGTTGTAAAATTAAACCCAAGTAAAATCTTTAGAATTAATTCAAGATTGTTGAAAAGAAAAGGTTTATTCCGAAAATAATTAAGAGTTATCAGCTGATAAATGTTTTGTTGCATGGCACTTTACGAATTTCTACTTAACTATACTCGTAACTGTGTCATCATTAAATGGTTTATTTACCTTTTTAATCCGACTATCTTGAGGTTGTCCATTACATCGCAACGAAAAAATAGTTTTTATCAGAATTTTTATTTGTTTATTGAAGAAGGTTCATTTTTATTCAGTTTAAATGTATTTCTATCATAATGTTTCGTGGTAAAGGTTGGTTTTCAGGAGGTATGTGGAAACCAAAGAATCCACACTCTTTGGAGCACTTGAAGTGAGTTATTTTTCTTTTCTTAGGTGTATAGTTTCCTGTCGATACAAGAATTCTTGATGTAGGACAAAAATTGCGCTTACGAAACACTTTTTACTATTTTTTATGTGTTTGTGTGGCTTTTTTTTTGCAAGAAACCGATTAAATCTGCCATTTATTTTTTTTAAATGCTGAGAATTGCAACTTTTGCTTAAATGGGAATTCTGATTTTTATTTTTCCTATTCTTGATTTTTTTTATCATCGGGCTTCTAAATATTTTAATAACATATTTAATAGAAAAGTTTTCTATTGTGATTTTGCTAACATTTATTGTTGTGATGCTCAGTATCTATTTACCTGGTCTGCCTTAACAAATTTGAGCGTCTTGGGCTAGAGTAATTGGGCGCCCTGTCAGAACCGTTAATAGGAATTGGAGTGCCTAAGAACTACAGCACCAGTGATGGGGAAATGGTGTTTTAAACCCTTTTTGCACCATGGAAAAGTCTTTCTGGAAATGAATAACTTTTAAAAATAAGTATTGAAGGAAAATGTAACAATGAATCTCTACTAATAATAAATGAGAATGTGTGTGTGTATGCTGGCTCTCTGGAGGCCAGACCGCTGGGCCTAGAGCTACGAAATTTGGCTCAGACATACTTTGGAGAGTGGGAATGTACACTTCGGAGCCCCCCTTTTCTAAAATTTTAATTAATTAAAAATTAAGCGAAATTTTGGCGTTTTTTCTGTAATAACTTTCACAAATATTACAGCACAGAAATCATTTTTACACCATCTATAAGTGTCAAAAATTACCTTTTCAATTAAGTTGCCATACTATTTTGTCTCTAATTATGATAAATTAGTAAAACTATTGTTATGTAAAAGTTAGAACAATACTTTTCGTTGTTGAAATGAAATTCAAACTTTTTCATTATTTAAACTATTTATTTGCATGTTTCTCTTCCATTGTTGAAAGCTAAAGTAATATCTTAATGTTTGATGCTATGTTTTAATCATCATATTTACATCCAGCTAACATACAGCTGGAAGTAAAATGTGCCCTGACATTTAAAGTTAAAATCAAATGCATAGTTTGCTAGAGGAGTAAGGGAGTGAAGTTGATGCTCTCAACGGACAATTGTATGCTACATGACACATATGGTTTCTTGAATCCATTAGGGACGTTCATGCAGACAATGAACAGAATAGGTGCAAGGTTACTAAAACAACATGGTTTAAAAGTCTTTCAAAATCTGAACTTTTAAATTACTTTGTTAAGGGAACCGTGAATATCAATTTATGCATAAGACATTCAGTTGAAATTATATTCCCTGCGAACAAGTTGATTGCTGAAGACAGCTAGTAAAAAAAAAAAATAGTAGTTCTAGTAGTGATTTTTTAAATAAATAAAATATTTATTTAAAAATTATTGTAGATAAATTTGAATTAATTTTTTTTTTGAATTTTAAATTGAAAAGTCTAAAAGCAGGTGCTTGGTAAATTTCACCAACTCCAATGTTATTCTGTATGATTTTATTTAAAGTCGTGAAGAAGAAGTTCTAACTTAGAAAAAAAAACACAGACGGCTTCAAGGAACACAACATCTTTCAGAATATCAAATAGAGTGGTTCTACTGTCACATGTTGTGTTATCCACTCAGAATAAAATATAGGAACAGAGGTATCTAGGACAAAACATTAGTGCTTTCACATAACCTTTAAAATGTGAAATATGTCGAAGAGGTGAAAAAATATTAGCATGTCTTGGACACTATTTATCCATAAGCCTCTGTTGATGATTACGGGTGTAAAAAGCCGTATTTTTGCCCTGCTCTATTTACCCACCCTATGGCCACTGACTTGTATCCATTAATGTAACTTCATAAAGAGATCCAGTAAGTGCATTCACATTGAAAAGCATCCCAGCACACATATAGATATTGGGGTGTTGAATAAATTCTCGTTTTTCTGTGAAAATTAATGCTTTATTAAAAAAAGCATGTGACTGAAATTATTGTCCATTGCTAGCCACTACTTTTTTCCATCTTTATGGCAGCATTTGAATTCCACGTCAGAAAAACGACATCAGGGTTCGTACGCTCCTTGCAAACGATTTTCATTTTCAAGCACTATGGAAACTCCTTGAATTTGGGTTTTACTCTTTATAAACTCCTTGATTTTCAATTTTTAGCATTTCTTTTATAAATTGCGTATTACATGTCACCGATAGAAAGGATTCTAAATTACCGCTGCAATTACCCAGTATTTTGCGTTGTTCTTTCTATGATTTGATGTTCATCTCCTATCCAAAATTTAATAATTGATTTTAAGTGCCTATCAGTAATAACCAAAATAATAGAATGGTGCAAATTGAGAATGTTATTTCTCTTGGATTATTTCGAAACATTAACTGTATTTCTTTAAATTGTGGTTTGTTGTAAAGGGCACATATTGTGATGGTGGAGTTAATAGACACTATTAATCAAATTTAGCTAAATTAGTTTTAAAAATCAAAAATTTTGTTTAATTTTTTTTTTTTCAAAAAATATTTTAAAACAAATTAAAAACCCCCCCCCCCCCCAAAAAAAAAAAAAAAAAACAGTTTCTAATATCTAAATCAGTGGCCCTTTTTGCACCTCTATATTTTAAATCATGGATCATGTGCACTATATAAGGTGCATAGTGAGGCATGGAAATTGTTTAAGAATTTAAATTCTAAAAAAAAAAAAAAAATTAATGACAATAGTTTCTTATTTAAAACATGGTAAATCATGGTATGCAATGAACTATTTGAACTTTTAGGGTAGTTGTATAATTTTATAAAAAATTGAGTGTCTAAGCGGCCCCACTCTATTTTCATATAAATAGATTTAACATGGCATTCTTGGATACATCAGCTTAGTAAAAACTTATAAAAGAAATAAATATAAGCCACATTTATTTGAGTTATTAGCAATGTTTTAAGTACTCTTAATATAATTTTTGGGAACCCTTTTTCATACGTAAATATTGACTCCTTGAAAATTTTGAAAATACTCCTTGAAAACTCCTTAAATACTCCTTGATTTTTAATTTAAAAAATCAGTAAGAACCCTGGACATGGCTTTTGAGACTATCCAAGAGTTGACCCATTTTTTGACATCTTCATAAGAATTGACATGCTGCTTAGCCAGATCAGGTGCCATAGCTTGGAAGAAGCAATAATCAGAAGGGGCAATGTCTGATATAACGGGTGGAGTAGGACTTTCCATTTGAGCATTTCAATTAGGTTTTCTAACATGTGACTGAATGTTGTCATGCTGCAAAATCATTTTTTCATGTTTTTGCTTGTATAATGGCCGTTTTTCCTTCAATGCTTGTCTCAAACGCATCAATTGTATTTGATAGCAGTCTTCCGTGATGGTTTCGTTTGATTTGAGCAGCTCATAATAAACTACATCAAACCACCTAGTCGATCCCACCAAATGCAAAGTTTGAATATTTGGCTTTGCCGGCAATGTTGATATCTGGCGGGGCTTACCCCACGATTTTCTATGCTTAGAATTATTGTAGTGGGTCCATTTTTCATCGCTAGTCACAATACAATGCAGAAAACATTTCCTTTTCTACCCTTGAAGCAGTTCACATGTGAAAAGACAGAGTTCAACTTTCTCTCAGGTTCAACTGGTATGGCACCCAATGACTTTGCTTTTGAATCATTTCTAATGCTTTCAAATGTTTCGAAACTGTTGTGTGATAAACTCCTAAATATTTTGCAAGTTCAGTAAGCGTCTGACATGAGACTTCATGAAGTAATGCCCCCAATTCTTCTGAAACATTTCTCTTTATCTTCAACATCAAAATCATTATTTTTGAAGCGTGTAAACCAATCTCTGCTTGTGTTTTCTAACAGAGCTTGTTTGCTGTAAGTCTCAACAAGAATTGGGTGTGCTTCAGCTGAAGATTTTTTAAAAAATAAAGTGGAGCAGTAAAATTCCCTGCAAATACAATTTTTTTTGGCACGGAATTTGACATGTTTAACACTATGAAAAAAGTTGTTTACACTTTGGTGAAATGACATACAGTGAATTTCAAGCTTGATTATATTACTTCTATCAGATGCATCACCGTCTTAAACTGCACGCACAGAGTTCTGGTAATGCCATCATATGGAAAACAGTAAGAACTTATTCAACATCCCAATAAATATAATACCATAAATTAATAATTTTCTTTCTTTCTCAAATTTGTAGAATACAACAAAGTATTGTCAAAATGTTTGACCTAGAGATTTTCAGAAATTTCTATATGTTAGAGGTCCCAGAATGAACCCTACCAAAATTGGAATTGTGTCTGTTTGTCCATGTGTATACGTACATAATGATTTAAAAACCGAACCAGCTAGAGGAGTGAAATCTGTTACAAGGTCTTAACACCAAGATTGTGGATCCTGTGTCAAATTTTAGATGAAATCCATCAAAGGCAATTCTGTCGGTCCATCTGTGTGCATCTTTGTATGATTTGATAGTCATACAAATTAAAAAAAAAAATTATTGGTTTTTATGCTTGAAATAAAACCAAAGGAATAGATTTCATGTATTTTTATTAATGCTAATTATAATATCTTTATTAGTTTAAAAATTTTCAATTATTATTAATTAAAAATTTGTAATTTCTTAGCTAAAATTTCTTCATTAAAAAATAATTTTCATTAAGTGAAACATTTATTAATAATTAATTGTTTATTAAGTAATTATTTAACTGTTCAGAATTAATTAAAAGGGACTTAATTTAAATTATTCAGAAATCATCACTGCACAATATAGAGCATTAAACTGCAGCACCCCTATGGTGATTTAGCTGGAGATGCCACTGCCTTTTACAATTTTTTAAAAGTTGAAACTGACATTTCTCCACTTCAGTTTGTACAAGTAAGGTATATTTGTAAAGCCGTTGATATTTTGGAATTGTGCTTTCTGTTTTTGATTGAATTATTGTTTTAAAAATAGCTGTGTTGTATTTTTGACTATTTTTCTGGATCAGCAATTGAATTTATGTGCTAATATGTAAACTTTATTCAATTAATCTATTTTCTAAATCAACTGAATATTCTTTAATTAAGTTGATGCTTTACTTTGAATTATTTCTCCATCACATTTTTCTAAATTTACTATAAATGCAAATTTATAGAATAGTTGAGCATATGAGGATTTTCAGTTATGTATTTCTACTAAAAGTGTATTGATATTTACATAAAGTATTAATGTAAAAATCTGAGTCTACAATAAATTGCATATCCATTGATGCTTCCTCATCAAAGTGCTTTTTTCTGTTCTTTTTTCACAGTTTTAAATTCTGAACAACCTGATAATATTTTCCATTCCTTTAAATAATAATTTTATGTTTCTATATTGCACTGGTCTTGAAGATATGCATGCGGCAAATTGCAATTTTTTCAATTTCTAAATCATTTTGTTTACTTTATCAATTTAGAGTCATTCTAATATGAAATGCTAAAATTGGTTTCCAGTGAATGAAAATGCATTTCCAAACTTTCAGCTTTCAATCTTGTATAACAGTTTTGTGTTTCATCTGTTGAAATAATATTTAGCCCTTCTCTGAAAAGCTTATATCCAATAGCTAATGTACTAATTGCTTCTGCTCATACAGACCATACAATTATGCTCATTATTATTGGTAATTTACATTGCTTAAGTAAGTGATCGTTTCAATATCTTCCATTGAAATTATACAAATTTTGAGTGGAAAAGAATAATTTCATGGCCTCTAAACGTCTCTTTGTTGCATATTGTTACAAAAATTGTTCCAGTGAGTGAACATGAATGCAGTCCAACAAGCAGGATAATAAATGACTCTTTATTCCACGAAGATTTCAGCAAAACACTAACGTAGCAGAGGTAACAAAACTAGACAGCACTTGTATAAATAATCAACAGAGATCGCCAATAAATCTCGGTTACAGCACTTTCAGTAGCTCTCAAATGTCTCTCCGTTCACTCTTGCTTGCTGTCCAAACTTCAACCGACTACTCTTGTTTGAGAGCTTGCTTTTATACTTTTTCAACAGGAAGTGATGTCAATACATAGGAAGTGATGTAATCTCTGGAAATTTCACGAAATTACTGGCTAGATAAGTCCACATTTCAGAATTTTTCTAAAAGATTCTTTTTGTCTCCAAGATTAGCATGTCAGAGAAACAACTTTACAGATTTGTAACAATATTCTCCAACCAAATTTTGAGAATAAGCAGCACATGTTACATAAATGGTCACTTTATTTTCTAATTTAATTTTGGCTTGAAGCCTGCTGTAAATTTTCATCCACTGTATTTAGATGTATTTTTGTGAGATTGCCCTCTGCAGTTTGATACATCAATTTCAAAATTTGTATACATTTCCATTAGACTTGTTTTCCATATTTTTGGCCTTATGTCACATATGTTCAATAAAATTTGGATATCTTTCCATTGGAGTTTATGTATTCGGAAATTGTTAATTGGTCAGAATATGAAACATCTGATGGAAAACTGCTTCATTTCCTTTAATTCAGAAATAATAAAATTTCTAACATTTTTACCTAAATTATTCGCACATTAAACCTCACATTTATAAGTATGCTCTCTTAAAAAATCTCAATATAAAATTTTCTTTAATTGCAACTGAGTACAATAATTTGATAAAAAATAAAATATTGTTCGTCCACTTAAACTATTTTTTCTCAGTGTTGAAATACATTATACCAAAATAAGTGGCTATTTGTATTTGAATAAACCAGATGCAATTTTATAATAGAAATTGTCTCTTTATATGGTATCGGAAAGAAAATATTTTTTTTAAAGTATTGCTTTTTAGCTATAAAAATAGTTGTTTGTTAAATAAATCATATTTAGTTTCCTTGTTAGATTTTGTTCGAAAGTATAAACTGATAAGATTTGTTTACCTTGGATGATGTTGATCTAGACCTATCGTATGATTCATGCAGATAAAGAAATGTTTTGAGCTTTTTGCTTAAAACTTTTCTTTTTTTTTAAATCAGAAAAGTAGAAAAAAAGTCCAAGTCCCAAAGTCCAAAAGTGCTGATTTATTAGCTAAGTATTAGTACACATTTGATAAATTTGTTGTTTCCATGGCAGAGTTGGGCTTTTACTGGTAAAAACCGTGGGGAAAATGGTAAAAACCTGGCAAATACTATTAGCCCCTGCTCATTTATTGGAAGGTAGTGGTTTATTATTTATAACCACTAAGCATATATACTATTTCTATATTATAGTTAATATTAGGCATTATTAAATAGTATATTTATACATATATAAGAAAGTAACCATTGGACAAATGATATGATGTAAGCTATCTCCTTCAGTTTAATTTTAAAAATGTACTTTTTTGCTGAACACGGGAGCAAAATTTGAACTATTAAAAGCTTAGGAAACTTATGAATGTATTAGATTTCCAATATGAACCGATAACTATTAATTTAATATTAAAATCATTTATATAAATTACATTACACATGTATTATATCAATGTATACACAACTTTATGTATATATATACCTTGATTTTAATTATGTAGTTTAAAACCTAGAATTTTAATTTTAAATAAATTAGTTTTCAGCATGCTTATTCTCATCTTTATCTCTCAAATATTTCTCAATCAGTGCTCCTGATGTTTCTAGGTGTTTAGGTCCTTTAGAAAATTTAATTTATTTCATACCCTTCATCCTCTATGTATCAATGACTTTCTATGCCACTTATCCTAAATTATCAGAAATGTAATCTGTCTTAAAATGTACTTGCTTGAACATGAAACATTTGATCAAAATTTTACCGTGATTTCTTGATTAGAACTAGATAATACTTGTTCTAAGACCTGCTCTCAGTTTTTAAAAAAAATATTTTAAAGCAGCTTTTCAATCTAACTTATTGAATTTTTAAAACAGCCTGCATATGCATTACTATTAAAAGTTTGCTCGGTATGTTTAATAATGGTACTTAATAAGTTTAAACTTCATTACAAAACAATCAAAATCATAGAAAAATCAAATTGAATTTTTAAAACAGCCTGCATATGCATTACCATTAAAAGTTTGCTCGGTATGTTTTATAATGTTACTTAATAAGTTTAAACTTCATTACAAAACAATCAAAATCATAGAATAATCAAATCAGATAATGATAAAATAATCAGTCAAGTTGAAGTAGAAAAATCTAATTTAAATGTTTAAAAAAGGATTTAATCATATATATATATATATATTATTTTGTTCTAAATGTAGAACAAACACAGAAAGAGAGAGAATTTCTCCACCATTTTCCCTGCTACAAAGGCATACAGTATAAACTTTATAAGGTCATATTAAGGTGTAAAAGATTTCTGTGGCTTACTACAACTCACTACAAACCAGTTTTCAATCCTCCCTCCCTATCAGCAGTTAGGAAAGCAAACAGGACCATCCATTATACTGCCTTAAATTTATGCTTTTTTAAAAGACTAATATTCACAGAAATGGCAGAAAGAAATTATTTTTATTTTATTTATATTTATTTTTTAAGAATTTATTTTTTTAAGGTGGTAAAAACCATGGGAAGATCATTTTTTCCCCCAAGAGAATAAAAACCATGGTAAAAACATGTTCTTTAAAGACGGTAAAAACCGTGGGGAAAACATGTTTTTACCAAGGTGGTAAAAACCATCACACGGTAAATACCGTGCCAACCCTGTTCCATGGAAATTTTTTACTTTTCTGTTAGTTTGATAGCAGCAGAATTGGAGATTTCTCACCCACTTGAAGGGCAAGCATTTTTGCTCTTGCACAGCATTATTTATGCTTGGCAAAGCCTGTTGTTGGAAAAGCAGCAGAAATTTTATTCGTCTTTCTCCTTTTGATGCATTTGGCCTATGCATTGTGATGATTCTAAAACAGGAGTTCCCAACCTTTATTCCCTTGTGTACCCCTTGATTAATCTTTATATTTTTGCGTACCCCCTACTGTCACATCCTCCTCCTCCCAACACCAACAACCTTCCGTCTACTATGCAAAGAAGTTTTTATCAATAATGTTCAGGGCTTATGTTAGCTTAAGAGTGAAATGACTCGAATTAATAATATTTGTTGGATTATTTTTTTATTTTTCTTTTTATTTTAGTTTTACAATAGTATTAGTTTAATGCCAAAACAAATGAAATCAGTGTTGTTATAATCTCGCATTAACTTATAAGGATGGCTAAAAATTACCCTCTATAGTAATCAACTTTTCAAGTGGTACAGTTATTAAATAGTAAGCATTAACTTGGGCAAACGGAATTCTGTTGCTTTTTTAATTCCTTATGTTTTCTTGTTTCCGCCATTACCAACTTTGATTTTGCGTACCCCAATTAGTCCTTTGTGTTTGTGTACTCCCAGGTTGGGAACCTCTGTTCTAAAAGATTGTGTTTTTATCCCTCCTCAGGTACCTGTATCATGTGCTGTATAAAAACCAGACTGTCACCGAGCAGAACAAGGGTTTATTGGTCGAGACCCTTCGGTCCATTGCAGAAATTTTGATTTGGGGAGATCAAAATGACAGCACAGTTTTTGAGTAAGTTTTTGGTATTTAGATATTATTCATCTGATGCTTGTACTCAATATCTGTAATGTGACATTCTTTCTCTTTTATCTTTCTTCACTGGATTTATTTTTTATGCATTAAATTTTTAGATTTTAATTATTTATTATTTTCTATGGTTTGATGGATTATTTACTAGATTAATTTTTGTAAACAGCAATGAACTGTAACATTTGCTTCTTGTTTAAGATAACATCATGATTACCTCTTGGTACCTAGTTTTTATTATACAAATGTTTATACCATTAAATCTAAACTGTATCTATTTGTGTATTAATTCTTTTTCTTTAAATTTTATTTTTTACTCATAATTGCTTTAAGACTTCATTAACCCTCTAAGCATTTGTGCTGTATTTTTCCACTTGCCGTGCTCAACTCAAAAGCAGATAATTCATGCTCATGTGTATAATTTCTTAAACTACCATGGATAAAATATTCTCAATATTTCAGAGACTTGATGAAATGCAATGAAAATCCAATTATTCACTTTAAAAACTAATTTTTAAGATAGTAAAGCTATTAGATCAAAATACTGAAGTCATAGAGGGTTAAAGAGTGTTTTTCTTTACCAAGTTTGTGGTGTTTCATTTTTAATGCATCAGTTGCAGATAGATAATCCTCTTTTAATCTTCCGACTTCCAATTTTTTTAAAAATCACTATTTGGATGCAGTGTTTGCAAATGTTCAGAAACCATTGAACCAAGCGAATTGTTATTTATATGCAAAGCTTCATTGTGTATTATGATTCTGTGCTATAATAGTTCAAAATAAGCTCATTAGCTTGCAAAAATCTTGGGATGCAGCAGCAATTAGTCCTACTTCCTACCTGCCGAAATTGTGGGATAAGCAGTCAGAGGGTTAAAATACCCTATGGAATCTAGTTTGTACATGCTAATAAATGTTTGCTACAAAATTCATGAATATCATCTGGGGCATAAGGGATTCCATTTTGTAGTGACAGTGTGGGAGATGCAAATATGTGTATTAGGTGTTCGGATGCCATCTGAGAAACTGCACAGAATGCGAATCTTTGCTCTGAGTGCATAAAAGTTGTCCAAAGGACCCTAACTCCAGACTCATGTTTTCAAGAAAAATGCAAAAGAGAAAGTATGACATCTCTTCCAGTGCAAGAAAAAATAAGCTGTAATACAAACAGGAACAGTGGTACTTACATATGACATTGTTACGTGCATAAGTAGCTGCTCTAAATGACCACTCTGCATCTCCAGGCATGGAGATGCATGCCGTACTGTGGCTAATTGCACACAAGCCAACATGATAGTTTCAACATAAGTAAGGGCAGCATGCATACAAGCAACTAAATCATTTTCTGAAGTATCTGGGATTCCATGTACCTGTTGGCTTATTATTATTTTAAGTACGAGAGAAGCAACAAAAGTTTGTTTAGCATATCAAATAAGAAATGTGAATCCTCCATTTCAAAAATGCATTTTTATTTTTTATTTAAATTTACATGATGAATAAAATTAAATATTATGTTAAATAAATGTTATGAAACGGTATTTACAAAAAAAGTTAAATTCTGTGTGAGCTATAATACAGCCACTACATTATTCTCCCACCAGTAACTGGCGTTACATTATAACTAACGGAAATAAGTAGTGACTAGCATAAACATATTATTTAACATTGATGTCATATAGCTCAATATAGTTTAACTACAAACAGTACTTAAAATCTTCCAAGGTAAAATGTCTTAAATAAAGTCTTTGAATCGGACATGCGAAGGAATAGTTCTGCCTGTGTGAGATTGTTTTTGCATCAGATCTGGTTTTTTTTATCTGATATTTGCAATTTATTGTGATCAGTATTTGTCGCCTCAGCTAAAATATAGGCTGGCTTCAAGCGATTTAATGATGCATTCACATTTTCCCCTTTTATATTAATAATAAAGTATTTGTCTTTGTTCTCAATTACAGGAAATAGTCCTTCGTAGGGAGATTCCAGTTGCTTTTTAACTGTATTTATACATTGAAAGATGCGAGAGCAATTTTCTAAGTCTTTATGCACAAATATCCGTTGACTGGAGTGGTCCTTGGTTCCACAGTTTCCATTTGTTTCTGGAGATTATTAGCAAAACTGTCTGATGCTATCTTGATGCCAGTTGCATATTGACCAGGGAGCAAGGAGGGTATAGATGCCCCAGGCGCGAGATTTAGGGGATGCCATGGAGTCAAAACATTACTAAGTTTATGCTGCATTGTTCCCACGGTCCTTGAATTTTATTTGCCTAACTCAAGGTGCTTAAAAAGTACTTGATTTTTCATTGGGTCCTTGAAAAGTCCTTGAAAAATAAGCAAAATGTCCATCCAATATTATTTGGGAAGAGAACACCAGTTGTGACTTGGTTTTGCTTTGAGAATTCCACCTCCAGAAAAAGGGTGTTTATATGGGAATGCTGTCAATCATGAATCTTTTCTGCCTTTGTATATTCAAAGACTGCTTAATTTGAAAATACAATAAAAGGTATAGAGGGTATTTCTCCGTGGACTAAAGTAGTCCTGCAATTATCCTGATGTTTTTTTTAAAGTAGCTGATATATTTGAACAGAATGGGGAACTTCAGCATTTTTTTTAAATTTTTCTAATCGATTGAAAATGCTTCAAAATGAACAATAACATTTTTTAAAAAAATTATAGGCACTTTTTTTTATATTTGCAATCAAAGTTTGCCTCTCGGATGGCTCGGAAAAAACGATCCATTTTGGCGCTAAGCGGGTCTGACGTCGCACGTGACCAAACAGGGGAAAGCTCCAGTTCGCTCGCAGCAGAGATTTTGCTTTTTTTTCTTTATTTTCTGACTATCGCATCAGATGAAATAATGCCGGAAAAATACAAGTATTGTATTGTTCCTAAATGTTTTAATACAGCTGTAACGGAACCCGGCGAGAAATTTATCTATATTACAGTAAATTCTCGATTATCCGGTATTCAAGTATCCGGAAAGCTCAACTAACCGGAAAAATTAGAAAATGAGTTTTCTAAAATTTGACATCAGGCGCAAAGATTTAGCACGCGCGTGTTGTTCCATTCCACGGACAATTTACTTCTGAATGCAACGTCCGCTCCACGAAGGCGTAGAAGGAAAAAAAAGGAATATACAGTACTGTGACGTACACAGACTTGTTTTATGGGGAGGATTCAAAGCAAAGTGAGCAAAAAAAATCAAAAAGATCTTTCGAAAAACGAGACCTAAAAGAAATCGACAACAACAACAACAAAAAAATTAAAGGGAAGGTGGTTAAAAAAAAAAAAAGCTCATGGGGGGTTACTTCAGATTGTGAAGTCTATTTATTTACTCTCCGAATACCTGGCAGATGTTGATTCGATTACGTAATATCATGTGCCGTAGGGTGTCCCAAGATATAGGGATTTTTTTTTTTGCAAAATCAATACGCATACCCTCTATTTTTTCTATTTCGCATCAGTAACATAAATAAAACGTATTATTGCAATAAGATGACGGTAACCCTGACCTTAGGGTCAAACTTAAGTGAAATCTTGTACAGGGAATATTATGGAAAGATTGCAAAATGTATGTTCTTTTGTACAAAAGACCAATTTATTCAAAGCAGATATTTATTACCATATTACAGTAAAAAATTACTGTACATATTTTCGTTTCAATGTTTGCTTTTGCATCAGGATAGATCTTTATGTGTTCTTGTACGCAACGTAACAAATTGTTTTGTTCCTCCTCAACCGTTATTAAACCATGAAAGTCTGCATCATTTTTTCACTCTTTTCAGCTGTATCATTCACTCTCTAAGCATCGAGACTGGTCTTTTCGTCTAGAAACGAAGCGTTATTCGCCCATGAAGGAATATCGTTGAGAAAACTATCATCAATTTTAGTCTAAAAACAATGACTGGCTTTTGATAGATATGAAATCATCGATGCTTTTCTCTGTAAAAAAATAAAATAACAGGTAACAATTGCGTGATATAAATAAATAACTAAATAAAAACTACAAAATCAATGTATGAAACTCACCATCAATGAACCACAAAGTCTTCCTTCGATGGAATGCATCTTTTCTATGGGTCAGAAATTTTCTCTATGTAATTTGCCACAATTTTAATTTTGTTTCTTCGTCCACATCACATCAAAAAGTGCTAAGACTGCTATTTCGTCAGTAAAATACCATAAATGCTGGCTAAATCTCTGTAAAGCAGTTTTCGTAATACTTTCATTCACATTTTCGTAAGCTTTCAAGGTTTCAAAAAAGCACAAATCTTTGGGTGCTTCACTGCCAAAATGCATCAGATCCATGGTTTAACGTAGATTGTCACGATAAACAAGCAGACGTCTAGCAGTTTTTCTATCCTTGTGTTTAATTTCAGCTGAGAACCTAAATAACGATAGTTTAGGAATAAATCTCTCGGGCCATCCATCTAGCTTGGTGCATGGCACCTGGAGGTCTGATTTACAATTTTTTTCTGCATCTCCCCTAAAGAAGTGCATAAAGTTCGATTCTCGATGTCATCTTGACCATGCATTTTTAAGTTCAATGTGGTACAAGCAAATTTTCAAGTTCGGGTCGGTTCGGAACAATTCATGTTCTCTATATAGCACTCTATTTTAGTGGGATCGATATTTTCCAATTATCTTGGGCTTTTAAGAGTGGAATATCGGGGCTTGTTGTCACTTGTTTAATTTTCACTTCGAATACGGCGTTAATACCCGTTCGTATGCATGATGGCGGCAAAGCGAAGCATTTCCTATCCCATTTTTTGCTAGAGGAGCGCATAAAAGCCCATTAAAACGACCTGTATTCGAAGCCGTAGTATCACAACAGAGGTTGGACTTTGCTTCGAGATTCCAATCTAACCAAACAGCCTGCGCCTGTTCTTTTCATATTATCCAGTCTCGGCAGCAATGGGTTTTCTATATGTCCATATGAATAACTATAGGCAAGCGTTCTTCTTTCGATTTTCGAGCACTCAAGCAGACAACGGTTTTCCATCCCAATGTAAAGTCTCTATATCGTACCCTCGTTTGGAAATCAGTTTTTTATGTTTTCCGCGCGTTCCTTCCGTTTTTCTGTTCCAGTTCTTTGGTGAACTTATCGGAAATTCGTCAATGTTACATCAAGTGCATTAATAGTAGCTTCAAGAATAAACACAGAATCTTGCATACTTAACTGATTTCTTCGGGTTCCGAGCTTTCGATCAGTGTTGGGAAATCTTCTGAATCTATATTTTCACTAGAATACAAAGAGGAATTTTCTTGCAATGGTTCGTATGATGCCGAGGATTTTGAATCGGAAACATTTAATTCGCCGATTTTCTTCTTTGACAACTCGAAGTCGCGCCCTTTCCTCTATGTTGATCAGTTTTTATCCACTCCACCTAAGTGACCAGGTCGGCCCGGCTCTCTTTAGCGCTGCAAGAGCATCCTATCTTCCTCTATTTTCATTAACTGAAGTGCATCAGCGTGTGCAATGTTGAACAAATTGCCTAAATTACTTATAAATTCTTGTTGTCGCCGCTTGAATACGTCTTGTAATTTCTTTGCATTTTTTTGTAAGTTTCTCGAAACTTGATACACGGTAACAAGTTTTCCTCACACAATTTGGCAATGATTTGGTAGGTATGCTTGCCTTTTCCCAAAAGAAAATACATTCGCGAATAGCGAGATTTGCACTTTCATTAACAGTTAAATTCACTTCTCGAATATTGTAAAACAAAATTGCGAGAACTTGTCCATTAGAGGGAAGTTCTGAACCCGTTATTTGATGTTTTATTTCCCCTATTAAAAATATCACTTTTTTAGAACTACGCAATTCCACTGCCATGTTCTGTTCACTGATTAAAAATTATACAAACATTTACAGTGATCTCTCACTTATGCGTGGGCACAGGGGATAGCGAAAAAAACGCTCATAAGTGAGAGACGCGAATAAGTGAAAAACCACAAAAGGGAGCTTAAAAGTGGAACATCAATACAGTGTACATATATTGTTAACTAATACTATGTATATACTACTGAAAAATGTAAATAAAATTAGTTTCAAGATGCAAATACGTGTATAACTTCCGTTAATTATTTTTTAAGGAAATGGAAATGCTCCCGATTTTTTAAAATCTCTCTCAATGTCGATTCTGGGACATTAAAATGCTCCGCTAAAGCTTTTTTCGAGGTGCAGGATTTTCTTCGAATTTTTTAATAACATCCATTTTAAATGAAAGCGACAATTTCGTTTTTTTCCCGCCATTTTAAACGTAACCATCTAACCAAAATTCCAAAGATGGTTCTTTCGTTAGCGATCAATGTCACGTGGTACGAACAGTACTAACCACTCTAATTGGCTGCTTTATGAATGCGATTTTTACTGACGTCAATCACAAGAACCCCCACGTACACCCCTGTGCATAAGTTAGAGGAATGTGTTCCTGGTATCTGAACAATAGAGGAAGGGCGAGGGAATGCATTCCTAGAAGCAAAGCAAAAAGAGTTTTTGTTCTGCTGGGAAAAAAAACTTTGAACTAAGAAAATTTTTGCGACGCGCATAAGTGAGAGGCGTTTTTTTTAGTGCGGCGCATAAATGAATAAGAGTTATCGTTGTTTTCCTGTATCCCTGGCCGGGACCTCGAAAAAAAACGCGCATAAGTGAAAAATGCTCATAAAAGAGAGCGCGTACAAGTGAGAGGTCACTGTACTAACAAAACAACTTGGAATCATAAGCACATTGACACGTGGATGTGCGCTGTCCTGAGGAAACTGGTACTGACACGTTTCACGGGTTGCGCATTGGCATTGACAAAACAAAACGAAAAAAAAAGCTTTTTTTTTCCGTTTTGTTTTGTCTTTACCATTTGCAGCTGCTGTGTGCACCGCAACAGACACGTGTCAGCGTTCGCTCGCTTAAGTACACAAGTACTGACTAACACGTTTAGATGCAAGTCGGCACGGGTTGCCGTGGTTCAAATTGCACGTAACTGTATTTACAACTAGAAAATCGCCCGTCATACCATGACGAGTGCAGATTGCCATTTCATTCGAGAGATTTCCCGTCAAATCTGATGTGTTTAAATAGATATATATGCGAGAGAAAAGTTAAACATTGATTGCAAACAAATAAAATAAACAAGTGTATTATATACACATATATTACAGGAAATATATTATTTTATTTACATATTATTAACATATTTCTTTATTCAAAAAACCAAAACACAAAACAACATTCAGTGTGAAGTATTTTTCGTTGTTTAACAATTTTCCTTGTACGTCAGATGTCTTTGTGTAAATTTTAACGTCGCCGAAAAATATTATCAAATTATATCATCACGATTGCACTAAATAATTAGATGCATCGTGGCGTCCAAACTATATCACGCTCATGATATACCACTGACGAAATTTACTATTTTCTATTAAAAAACGGAAATTAATTTGAAATATATGATTAATATAATTTAAAATTTCTCGGGGACTATTGATCATAGCGAGATAAATTTTATTTCACTATTTTAGAGCAGGGTGCGTAGCGTCCTTAAAAAGTGCTTATTTTTTATGGTCCTTATATAAGGACCTTAAAAGTGCTTATTTTTTTTTTTTATCCAGGTGCTTTTTTTTTCTAAGGATAAAAAAAAAATCCACTAGGTCCGTGTTTTATGAATGTATTTCTTTACGGTGTCTGATCTTACATCTGTCTGCCAAAAGTGTAAAGCGGGGTTTACACACGAACAGTAAAACCGACAGTAGGATGTCGCTGTCAAGTTCGGACAGAGACTTGCTGTGGCCCGGTTAAAACTTTTATGATTCTGCGCATGCGTCATCTCTTACTGTCGGTTTTACTGTTCACGTGTAAACCCCGCTTGATGGCATTTCGCCAGTGGGTCCGGAGGGCAGTGTAAAAGTTTTTCCCTCACTTTAGGGAAATACTGTTAGTATGGGGAAGATATATCCCTTTCATTGAACGTGGCTGTCCTCCTTTTGATTGCATAGGTAGGGGAAAAAAAATCGTTTCTTTTCAGAGATAAATTTGTACACGCTCACAAAACACGTGAGCTTTGAACAACGGTGTCATGTTTTCTACCACATGGTTATGTATTTTTGAAGCATTTTATGATATATCAGCATTATTTTAACGAATCTATACTTATAAAAGGCAATGTTTGTGTGTGTTTGTCTGCGATGTCCAGACGAAGCTATCGCACTTACAGCCATGAAATTTGGCACACAGGTAGTCGTAATGGTGACTGAATGCACCTCGAAGCCGAAATTTTAAAATTTAATCTAGAAATTTTTTTATTTAATGTTTTGTGTTGTTTTGGTTGATTTTTCGCACTAATTTCTCAATAGAATGGTTTCAAATAACTGTACGACAAAAATAGATACACCATCGGAAAGAGCACGCGATTTCCGTTCTATTGAAGTTAGTTTTGTAATTTCTAACGCGATTTACTGAATTTTGAGAATTTTAAAAAAAAATACCCAGTTTTGGTATCGAGATGTTACTTTTGATTTTAAATTTGTCGCATCCGACTTTCTAATAACACTATTCATTTCATTTTTTTTCAGCTTATAACTAGAACGGTTCTGTCGGATTTAAAACAACAACGGTTAAAATATCTTTTTAAGTTTTTTTTTAATTAATTTTTTTCTGGGTAGTTGAGAGTTATTTTTATGGAGAGAGTTCCTCACGCGGTACTTCTTCAGAATGCAGATGGCTATGTGATTGGTTCAAGGGGAGGTGACGTCATAACCTTGAATTGAATGACTGATTATTATTTTTGGCAGTATCTTAACGTATTTATTCATCTCGCATACTTAGCTTGCGGTATAATATTTTTCACGTTGCAATTTTTTAATATTGTTTATCGCGAAAAAAAATAAGCAGGAAAATCAATAATGTGTTTCTTTTGTTTTGATTTTGTTTTCAAAACTTTTTCATGTAATTGTGGGCAGTTTTTTTTTTTTCATTTTGTTGAATCATTAGCTGGATTTCAGTTACGTATTCTCTTGTCCAGAGAAAGAATGAAAATAATTTTGAAAATACTCCACAGTTTTTAAATTTATTGCCTTCAAAAAAAAGTCTCCAATCTCATTTTCCTGGCATCAAAGTAAAATATAAATAACTTAGCAGTACGCGCACGGCGTTGCCGTGAAATCCAGGACTTCAATAAATGC
>BGPR01012573.1:0-10670 GCA_013235015.1 Araneus ventricosus | reverse complement strand
GGCAGGAAATCGGACAATATGATTGGCTCTTTGCCGAGAGCCGATGACGTCGTTCTTGTTCCCGTGCGTCTTTCATTAGTATAATTTCTTACAGTGTGGGATGTTTATTTTTTTTATGATATTTTAAAAAATTATCTTTTAAAAATATTACAACCACGGAAGAATGTTTTCTGTGCTCAACTGTGGGAAAACGGAGAAGAAAGTAGACGACTTGTTTTGTTATGATTGCCGTACGCTACTGCGAGAGCTGAAATGACGTCACTGTTCCTCGTAGCCAATGATATTGACTGATTTCCCCGCATCAGTTCTATCAGGGTAGGGTTTGTAAATATGCAACTGGCCACAGCAAGCCTCTGTCCGAACTTGACAGCGACATCCTACTGTCGGTTTTACTGTTCGTGTGTAACCCGCTTTACACTTTTGGCGAGACACAGATGTAAGATCAGACACACGTAAAGAAATACATTCATAAACACGACTAGTGGATTTTTTTTTATCCTTAGCAATACGTAACTGAACGAAGTATCATCAGTTCTATCAGGGTAGGGTTTGTAAATATGCGGCCCGGTTAAAACTTTTATGATTCTGCGCATGCGTCATCTCTTACTGTCGGTTTTACTGTTCGCGTGTAAACCCCTCTTGATGGCATTTCGCCAGTGGGTCCGGAGGGCAGTGTAAAAGTTTTTCCCTCACTTTAGGGAAATACTGTTAGTATGGGGAAGATATATCCCTTTCATTGAACGTGGCTGTCCTCCTTTTGATTGCATAGGTAGGGAAAAAAAAACGTTTCTTTTCAGAGATAAATTTGTACACGCTTACAAAACACGTGAGCTTTGAACAACGGTGTCATGTTTTCTATCACATGGTTATGTATTTTTGAAGCATTTTATGATATATCAGCATTATTTTAACGAATTATTTATATTTTACTTTGATGCCAGGAAAATGAGATTGGACGACTTTTTTTGAAGGCAATAAATTTACAAAACTGTGGAGTATTTTCAAAATTATTTTCATTCTTTCTCATGGACAAGCATCTGTTGAAAGAGGATTCAGTATTAATAAAAACATTGAGGTAGAAAATTTAAATGAAGTATCTTATGTTTCTCAACGTATAGTTTATGATCATGTAAAGCAATCTGGTGGAATCCACTTAATTAACATTACTAAAGAATTGAGAATATCAGCAACGTCAGCCCATTCAAAATATCGCCTGTTTTTGGAGGAACAGAGGGCTAAAGAAATTGCTGTCAATGATTCGAAGGAAAGAAAGTTGGAATCTAATTTCTTGATCACCTTACGGAAAAGGAAATAGCTGAAATGGAATGCAAGGTTAATGAACTTGCTGAACAAGCAAGAGACTTTTCACTGCTAACAAAATCTAATAAGATGCGAAAAGCTATTTGTAAGAAAACTGAACAATTGAAAGAGTTAAAACTGTGAAATTTCTAAAAAGAAGCAGAAAACTTTGTTTACGTAGTTAAAAAAATTTGCATTATCTTTATATTCTATATTTGTTTTCTTATGTTCTTAACCTTTTTTTTTCTATCAAGGAACTGAAATGTTGATGAAGTGGCTTTGTAATGTATTTTTTTTCTCTCAATATAGCTAACTGTAGTGTAATAAAGGAATTTTAGATATGCAATGAAAGTGCGTTAGTAAGATTTTTCAAGAGAAACTTGCAGAGAAAACATTTAAAATAACTTAGCTTAAATGTTTGTGAAAAATATTCAGCAATTAATGGTGATATTCTATGTTATATTTGTATAAGATTTGATACTTTCTTTCTCAACTTGGTAAATTTCATCGTAACACATAGTTCTATAATCAAAACTACTACGTTAATGTTGGTCCTTATTTTTTCCTTAGAGGTGCTTAAAAAGTGCTTATTTTTTTAAGATAAAATTTCACTACTCGCCCTGTAGAGCTATTAAATTTGAAATTAGAACGACAATTACTCTTAAATTTAAAATTACTGAAATTTAGTTTATCTAACAATGAAATAATGCTGTTTAACGTCTCGCAGTGCTATGGTGCGAGATTTATTGTTGGTGACGTCAGAGCGTTACCGAGATATCTGGGCTATTATAGTAGTAAACTAGCAGTACGCGCACGGCGTTGCCCGTGGAATCAGGACTGGGGAAAAAATGACAACAATGACACGAAAAAGTTTTTAAAACAAAATCAAAACAAAAGATACACATTATTTGATTTTCCTGCTTATTTTTTTTCCGCGCTACACTACAGAGTACGTTAATCCAAAACAATATTACAAAATTGGAACGTGAAAATGATTATTATACAGCAAACAAAATATAAAATTGAATCCGAAAATAATAATCAAAGTAATTCATTCAGGTGAAGGTCATGACGTATCCTGCGCGTCCGCCAATCAAAATTGCCAGCTACATTTCGAAGAATTGCCGCGCGAGGAACTCGAACGAGAAAAATAACTCTCAACCGTCCAGAAAAAAAATTAATTAAAAAAACACGGGAAAAGATATTTTAACCGTTCTTGTTTTAAATCTGACAGAACCGTTCTAGTTATAAGCTGAAAAAAATTGAAATTAATAGTGTTATTAGAAAGTCGGATGCAACAAATTTAAAATCAAAAGTAACATCTCGATGCCAAAACTGGGTATTTTATAAAAATTTCTCAAAATTCAGTAAATTGCGTTAGAAATTCAAAACTAACTTCATTAGAACGGAAATCGCGTGCTTTTCCCGATGGTGTATCTATTTTTGTCGTACAATTATTTGAAACCATTCTATTGAGAAATGAGTGCGAAAAATCAACCAAAACATTAAATAAAAAAATTTCTAGATTAAATTTTAAAATTTCGGCTTCGAGGTGCATTCAGTCACCATTACCGCTACCTGTGTGCCAAATTTCATGGCTGTAAGTGCGATAGATTCCTCTGGACATCGCAGACAAACACAAACGCACACACACAAACATTGCCTTTTATTAGTATAGATATAATAGCCCAGCAGAAATAAAATAAGAGGGTATGCGGGGGGGGGGGCCCCGACTTTCATTTTTTTGGGACACCCAAACGTGCGGGAGAATTTGAGGCGCGCGTATTGCGCAATAACCCTTGCGTTTTTTTAAAAGATAAAATTAGTTTTGATATTCAATCTGTGATTTGTTTATGATCACTTTAAAGAGTTTTATTATGCTTGTTGAGTAGAATATTTTTCAGTTTTGTCGGCTATTCTTATATGTGTATATTTTTACAATCTAGATATTTACGGTAAAAATTTGGCTACAGATCATGCTTTTTTTTATCATCAATCTTAAATTAAAATCTTCATAATGTGTTTTGTAAATACAATGTTATGGAAGATACAGAGGTATTCTTAAAAATTATATTTAATGCACATTTTAAAATGACAAAAACAAATTATTTGGCCGAAAAAATCTTAAAAAAAAAAAAAGGTCACCCCCCCATTTTTCCCGTCGCACTCAACTATCCGGACTTTTCAGGTATCCGGAAATCGGCGTTTCCCGAGCATGCCGGTTAGTTAAGCTTTTGCTATCTATTAAAATTGTATATCACGAAGAACAGTAAAAACAACCTTGAACTCGATATCCGTTTTGTTTTGAATATAAGTATTAGGTGAGATTTTAATTATCAATTTTAAAGCAAATAGTGAAATTTGATTAGTTTTTTCCTTCTTATTTATTACATGTAATTATATTTTAACCCTTTGAGGGGCGGATTACAGAGGCTATCCCAACTTCTTTTAGATAAAAAAACCTTTCTCTTGTTATTTTACTGCTTATATAATCTTCATGGATATTCAAATGTTTCTTTTTTCTTTTTAAATTACAGTACCATTCAAAATTAATTAGAATATCTTAAATATAAGTTTAAATTCACGATTTTTTTGATGATGAAAACCGTTTTCATTTGTAATGCAAGAAAATAATTCACAGAATTTTTGATGCAAAATAAATCATTTAGATTCAATGAATATATTCAAATTAAAATCAG
Source organism: Araneus ventricosus (assembly GCA_013235015.1). Classification (NCBI taxonomy): domain Eukaryota; kingdom Metazoa; phylum Arthropoda; class Arachnida; order Araneae; family Araneidae; genus Araneus; species Araneus ventricosus. The sequence goes on along the minus strand of BGPR01012573.1, from coordinate 6,672 downwards.
TCTTCAGAAAGTCAATTTAATTATCATTTATTACAAGTGAAGAAAGATAGATAAATTTATCTCATCGCACGCCTAGTGATTTGTACATGGTAGCCCTTAAATTCCTGGATTAGTCACATTCAGTTGTGTTTGAATATTATTATAAATTTATATAGGTTTCGGTACTTACGTATTAACGCCACCGCAGCTACAGATTGGCGGTAGTGCGCCAATAAAGAGCAATCTTGTTTACAAAAACCGCCAAATTGGCGGCACTTAAAAACCGCCAAATCAGTAGCTGCGGTGGCGTTAATACGTAAGTACCTAGGTTTCTTTATATAAGTTATTTTTACCGGAATTTTTATATTAATTACTATTAACTAATATCTTAAAATTAATACTTGTAAGAAGGAAATAATTTATATTCTTCATAGCAGAGTAAAATAAAACTATATAAAATAAAATTAATTTTTCAAAGGCACACGTGTATTTAAAAAAAAAACACAGCATACCTGAATTTATTTTGAGCAGAACTTCTGAGATAAGTATATTCCTGTTTTTTTTTTTTGATTTGGTGAATTTTTTTTGGTAGGTATACGAAATTTCACAGACCATGCAAAATCAGGTTCTTAGCTATTCATTTTTTCTTGTGCGACAGAAATTGCGGCGTCACCTCGGAATATATTAAGACCCCTTTTTTTATTGCTGCCTAAAGGGTAGTTTGAAAATCTACCCGTTTTTCCTAAGGCGAAGTCTATTGTAATATATAGAGCTTTGTTCCAGTTACTGAATCCATTCAAGGGAAGTTACGAACAGCTTTTCTAATAAGATAATTTAGAGCTGGCATTTTGTGTTCAGTTTCCTTGCCATCATTCCTTGGCAGTATAAATCCTTGGGAAATTATCTGATTTACCTGGTACAAAACCAATATCCATTATGAAATTAAACTTTGAATAATAGAAAAGTAAAAAGCTTCACTTCTAAAATGTTAGCTAGTACAAATGCCCTGAGTCAAAACATGGTACAAAAGTAGTGACAGTGAAGTATTCGAAGGAAGGCACATGTGACGTCAAAATTGACTCAGCCAATGAGAGTGCGTTTTGGATTGCATCATCATTCCTTCTGTTTCGGTGCATCTTTCACCCTCAATATTAAAAAAATAAATTTCTGAAAAACTCTGAGAACTCTCAGACTCTCACCATAAACTATTTGCACATTTGAATAATTGTTGTCTTCTTGAATGGCATTATGCAAACCCAAAAGTACTGTTGGTAGTGTGTCAGCCCAAGACAGATTGTTGTGAACTTTTAATGTTCCATGTAGGCATTCGACTTTGCCGCTACATGTAGGGTGATAGGCTGTTGTATGTTACAGCTTAATATAACTGATTTTGGACGAAGTATGCAATATTTCACTTCTGAACTGTGTTCCTGAGTCGGTAGCAAGTCTGTGTGGCGTTCCAAAACATGATACCAAGTTACTATAAAATGCTCTGGCCATAGTGTCTGCTGAAATGTTATCTAAAGGAATTGCTTCCGTCCAACTTGAAAATCTGTTGATGTAAGTTAGACAGTAAATATTCCCTCTGGATGGAGGAAGAGAACCAATGAGACCGATATGCACCACACAAAACCTCCCTGAAGGTACTTCATACTCGCCTAATTTTGTTTTGGTATGGCAGTTGATTTGCTGTCCCATATTTTAAAGGTTAATTGCATTTTCTTAAAAAGCATTAAGTGATAAATGCATGCATAGATAATGTATGCATATTCTAAATCTTGATGCATATTAATTGTTCATGATCCCTGTATATAGTACTCAGTAAACACATTTATGTTATGAGCAGCCTGCTTATTTTTGAAAATGTCTTGGGCATTTAACACTGTATGTCCAGGAGGCTGAAGCCCATTCAAGACTGAACTCATACAAACCATACTTGAGTGTTTTACATCATATCAGCATTAAAGAATGTTAATTTCAAAAATGATATAGGTTATTAATGTTCTTATTTGTGACTTGATTGTCTGATTTTGAAAATGTCACTCCAGGTGAGGTTGGTGTAGTTTAGTTAGATTAACATCAAATTTTGAAGTTAAACAAGAGCTATTTTGGGATGGAACTCACAATTTTAAATAACAGTTCAGATGAAGATGGCAGTGTGTGAGCTGATACTTCCTCTACAAACCTCCACACCATGGCATTTTGATGAAGTATGATCTATGAGGGCAAGTTTAACATGCATTGGTCCCAATTTTAGTCAAAGTTTTGTGACTTCATTGGGGATTATTTGCATAATTTAAGGACCCCTTGCTGTGTGCACATCCATTTCCAAATAATTGGCCATTAACCTATTGTCCTCTGATATATTGTTTTTCCTTTCCATCCTTCTCCCTTTCATCCTTTTCATTTTGAATCGATTAAATTGCTCTTTTTCTGGTCTATTTTCAGCTTTTTCCTTGAGAAAAATATGCTGTCATTTTTCTTGAAGATTATGAGGCAGAAATGTGGACGTTATGTGTGTGTGCAACTGCTTCAGACTCTGAACATACTTTTTGAAAATATTAGGAATGAAACATCACTATGTAAGTAAATAATTAAACTCTTTTATGTCTCATTTCATATTTTGTGCTAGCTGCCTTTGATGACCTGCTGGTTTGCACATATTATTACTTATGATGATTCAGTCATATTGATAAAATGTAAAATGTGTGAGTTGTTTGAAATAGTTGTTATTGTTGTATTGTATGTTAGTAATTTGTAATAAAAACTATTTATCCAAAGAAGTAATTCCTTCTTAAAATTTTTGAACATACTAAACTGTTATTTTTGAAAGAGGACACCCCCCTAAAAATATGACTATTATAAATCATGTAAAATGCTATGATAAAATGAATTTTATGTTGATATTTTTAGATTAAACAATTAGTTCCAAAATCAAAAATGAAATACAGATGCATCCAGAATGAAATAGTGTAAAAACATCAACTGGAGGTTCATAAGTTTAAACATCTAAGTTTCGCAGTTCGTAAATAAAATTTAAGGTTGTCAAAATTGTATGTGAAAGCAGTAATTAGCTGTTACTTCTCAAATATTAATTTGAACTTCTTGCTATAATTTTAAATGCACTTTAATTTTAAGTAAAATTGTCATAAAAGTAAAAAAGGAAATAAAAAATGCAATCTTAATATAAATAAAAGTCATTGTGGGTATGTATGTTTATATGTATCTATGTTCCACATCTCCTCCTAAACCACAGCACTGATTTTAACCAAACTTTGCACACTTATTAATTAAGACTAGGGTAAGATTACTGTCAACTTTTTAAGGCGCAAAAGTTAATTAAACAGTCAGTTAATTAAAAAGTAACCGAAACCGTTTTTCCGCTGTAAGTTCGGAGCAAATTATCCCCCGAAAATTATTTTTATACCATCTTAAAGTTTAAAATTTTACCTTTTTAATGATATCAATTTTATATCTGTGACATTTTTCCTTCAATTTTTATTAATTTTTCAAAATTTAATAAGAAGTTGACATGCAGACGATTTTAAAATAAATCAAATTTAATGATACTAGAGGTGATACTGATGAGTTATTATTTTTTCTGTTTATTTTTTTTTTCAAATATCGTTTGGCAATGTTTTCATTGGTTCTTAAAGAATTCTAAAGCTTATTTAATTAGATTAAAAAATCACCGCAGTTCATATTACCTGTCATTTTTACCAGCGTTTCCTAAGAAATAATTAATCCTTAATAATATATTAAATGAGAAAGTGTGTCTGTTTGTTACGCTTTCAGAGCCAAACTGCACGTAGAATAACTTATTTTTAATGTCAAACATCATGTGATCATAAAGCAAACCGCTATTATGTGATCTTTCTGAGAAAATAAACAAGTAATTTATTTATGGAATAATAACTGAAATTACTCAACTCGACGCTTGATTTTCATTTTTCGAGTGTGCAGTCTATTTAATTTTAGTTAATTATATTTGTATCTTTTCCATATTAGATTTTATTCAAGAAGCTGTCGATAAATTGACGTCGGGACAGAAATCTATTGATAGATATGATATAGCTGCAAGAGTTTTTAGATTACAATTTAGAAACTAATGTTAATTATAACTAAAGGAAAATATGCGAAGATATAATATTTTGTTTTATGTATTCTTTTGAATGGTAGAAGTGGATGACATATAGCATGATGGATGGTATATTCCACACATTATAAGGGCCTGTTGATACCATTGAGTACAATGATGTAATTTACAGTAACGGAGAATATATGAGGAATAGAGAATGGTTGTTGAATTCGTAATTTTGGTACTGATTAATGAAAGTTTAGGTCAGATAAATAAAAAAAAAAATGTCACAAATGGAGGGAGGTAATACAGGATATCTACCTGTAGATTCGCTAATGGGCAATAACAACTAACATCAACTTCTTCATATAACAGATAACAAGTTCTTCAACTCCTTAGAATTGTCAGGGGTACCTTCCGACAAGCTGAGATTAAAAGTCGGTGTGCCAGTACTATTGATACGTAACCTTGATGTACCGAGACTGCGCATGGTTACAAATTGCACACCTAGGTCCAAACGTCGTGAGAGTGTTTAAAAATGAGAGTGTTTTAATTTCACGCATTCCGATAATACCGAAGGATTTACCATCCAAGTTCAAAAGGTAAAAATTCCCTTTAAAATTAGCATTTGGCAAGCTCAGGGCCGGACACTCAAAGGTGCAGGCGTACATTTGGAAAAACCATATTTTCACAATGGGCAACTATATGTGGCGTGTTCACGTGTGTCCAGACCATAAAACTATCAGACTATATCTGTGCAAAAAACGTAGAAAAAAAGTGTCGTATGCAAAAGTGTGTTAGCATAGATAAAAAAATTACCTAATTATAAAAGCATACACTCCTGTTAGTCGTCAAATTATGTATTATCAATTGTCAAAACTTTTAATTTCCCTTTTCAACATGTAACGAAACATTTACATTCATGAATTTAAAAAAAATTAATAATTCAAATTCTTCGCGCACGAAGTCGCGGGTAACAGCTAGTAAACTATATAAGTCAAGCCAATATTAAACAGTATTTAAAAGATAATCAATAATGTGCAATCAGAAAACATTTATAAATATTCTAAAAAAATAGAGAAACATTATCATAAACAAAAGAAGTGGAAAGTTATTTCAATTCTTTTTTAATTTGGTGTTTCATTATGTGTTCTGTTCTGATTGTGGTCTTCTAATTGAGTTTGTTGAAAGATTGGTTAGGCATATTTAATTTGAAACAGGACTAAAAATTCGATAAAATTCTGCAAAAAAAGTCACATAGCATTAAGTTTAATATCAAAGGATAGGTCACTTTCTGCATTTTAAAATGTGTTAGAGGTGGTTTATGCATAAAATGCATGTAAAATGTTTGAAAATTGTAAAAGAAACACATTTAATTAAAAACTTAAAATCACAAGGGAAAAAACTTTTCAAGGTAGTGAACTGTAAATCTTCTTGCAGAAGTCGATCACAACATCTAGGACTTAATGACTGGAACAGGAGATAGCGAAGTGCTTTTAAGTCGATTTAGATATCAGAAGAGGGGGAGAAGGAGTGCAACCCTGCTCCTTTTTCACTTGAAAGGGGGAACAATTTTCCGTGACATCGTGAAGGTTGTTGTCGATTTAGTGACCTTCCCCGATTTGCAAGCGATAGACGATGTTTTAAAAAAACTTTTACAATTTGCCAAAATAATCAAAAATCTGAAACTAACAACATTAGAAAGATGAAATCCCGAACTTTTAAATGGCTTTACAATAATTTTTGTGTGATAATTACTTTGGAAGTTATTGGCAAAAAATGGCCGAAAACGACAACATTTGGCTTAATTTTTAAATAATTAAAGCCTGAATAAAAATTTGGAGGAAAAAAAAAGTTCTAAGGTACACATTCCCATCCTCCAAAGTATACTTGTACAAAATTTGGTAACTCTAGGTTCAACGGTCTGTTCTGTAGATTGCCAACAGGCAGACATTCTTTATTATTAGTTGAGATTCATTTGGATTTAGAGGATTCAAAATTCCAGGTGTTGAAATTCAAAGGTTCCAGAGGATTCAAAATTCTGAGGTTGTGCTAATTTTGCAGTTTTTAAGTAGTTTATTTTTTGCAATTATTCAATAAAGACTTGGAATGTATACTGTGAAATTGTGAGCAATTTTCTGTGATTTTATGAATTGTTGTTTAAAAAATTATGTACCTTTTGTTATCAAATATGGTATATATATTACTACTATTGTTATTAACTTTTAAATTATATGTCAAACAAAATCTCAAGTATTCTTTCAAAATGAACATTGTGGTGAAGAAACTAGAAAGATTTTCCCTCCCTTTTTGAAGTTAATATATCTCTCCCCTACAACTGCATGATGGATACCTGTTTTTATCTTTACTCATCAGTATCTAAAGAACTAAGACTATCTAAAAGTGATTAGAGACCTTTACAGATTAGGTGTGTGAAGTGGATGCAACCCTAATGATTTTTCAGTGCAAGTTTTAAACCCCCCCCCCATATACAAAAGGTGCAAAAGTCTACTTCTACAGTATACTGTACTTTGTGTAAGGAAAAGATTAAAAATTATGGATTTAAATTTTGAACCTCTAAATCTGTAAAATATGTGAATAAATCTTATAGAAAA
>BGPR01012572.1:23235-42672 GCA_013235015.1 Araneus ventricosus | reverse complement strand
ATCTGTGGTGTAAACAGCGATTCAATAGCTGGGAAATATAGCTTTCATTGCTTATAAAACACGATAAACAAATATAGTGTTGAAAAAACGCGAAGTGCTTACAGCCAAGCTTTATCTAGGAAACGGTCGACTTTGAGGTAAAGGCACTGAAGAACTTTTTTTTTCTTCCTCTCATGAAAACAAAATTGCTGTTTTTCGCAAAGCCTCGAAATAAAAAACAGCTTTTTTTTGGCGGAGATATTTACCATAGACTTTTTACGTACACGCAAGGAAAAAACATTACAGGCTGTTGCACCATACAGAACAAGCTTCATTATCTTTAAAAATTAAAATTAACCGGCGTATTAATATTAACCTTTCGGGCAAAAAATGTCCTAAGTGGCCATAAAAAAAGCACTTACTGGATTATTAAGCAACATTAATAACACTTAATCAGATTAGAAGTTTAAAATTTTACTTTGCTCCTCATCACTTATTTGTAGAAATATTTTAATCAGTGTAAAATCAGCCAAGAATGTCTTTTTTATGATCACTTTAATGAAATATTTAAAAACTGTAATTTTTTCATGTGAAGAAATGTTTTTCTAAGCCAGGTTTCAAGTTGAAATATTTTGAGCATATTTTTTTAGGAACATCTTTAATGGATATCGATAAAAAAATTGACTAAATAATCTTATAAAGTATCTTAAATATAACGGCCACTGAATATTTTAACGAAACTAAGCTGATGAGATTTTTTTTCTTCACACAAAAATATTATTCAGCTTTCTAAAACCCATAATATTCCAATAATAAAATGAAAAATGGATATATGTTAGCTTATAAAATATTCTGTTTCTCTAAAACTAAGGCTTATATTTCGTGTTCATTTTTTTGGAGCTTTATAATTTAAGTTAAACACACTATACTTTTTTTGCATAACACTTGTAATGTTATATTGCATATTAAAAACACAGCTGCAAGGTGAATTATTTTTTTAAATACGTATATTGTTACTTACATTGTGATACCAATTTTATATCCGTATAATTTTGTCCTTAATTTTGATAAATATTTCAAAATTGGTTTTATACAAATTTTCAATAAAGCTTTTCCTTTATATGAACGCTTGCAACAAAATAACAAGATTGGGAATAATCAGTGAGAATACCAAGTATCTGGCGTGGAACTAAGAAAAAATAAATATTAGAATTTTCAATCTATTTCTAGCTAATTCTTTAACATATTCCAAAACACTGCTAGTTTTTTTAACATGATATTGTGTTGAGGCTAGCATTATTTCTGTAAATTGCGTTATGTAAAAATCGTTACGCTCATTATGCAACGTCCGATGCAATCAAGTCAGCAGGTCCGGCCTTAGCAAGTGCGGGGCCCATTTGGAAACAGTTTTTGATAGCCCCAATTCCCAGCTAACTTGCATCAAAGTCGGTAGCTCATTAGCATTTAAAATAAATTTAATTTAAAAAATTTAATTTGCATTAATTAAAATTTAATTAATTAAATTAAAAATAATTTTAAATTTAATTATGGTATTTATTATATATTAATAACTAATAAATAATTATATAATTAATTGTTAACTATTAATTATGTAATTAATTATTAGTTATTGATATATAATTATTTAGGGAGTCAAATACAGCATGAAAATTGCATTAACTGACTACCAACGACCCTTTCTTATAACACTAGCAAGTTCGAATACATTCTTTGTAGCACGCTTGCGCGGGGATCCCTTTGGCGCGGGGCCCTTTTAGGCGCAATCGGTCCGATCGGCTTAAGGCCAGCCCTGCAAGTCAGACAGACAAATCGAGTCCAAAACTTTATGATGCTGCGATGTTTAGGACTAGAGTTTCGAATCTTTTTCTTAGGGATGGCGGTTATTGCGAAAATAATCGGTTTTTGGTTATTCAGTTTTTTTATAAAAAACAAACACCGTTTGCATACAAAATTTTTGTTAATATTGTTTCTACAGAAAATCAATCCATTGGCAATATTTATCTGCTCATAAAGACTCTTTCAGTAATCCGCCAACCAACAGACGCTTCAAGGAAGCGATTGTCATTGATTGGCCTAAGAGGATGAAATTCGAAGCTTCATAACTTGGTAAATTTTAGGTTAATCGAACCTGTAATCGAGCTTATCTTCCGATCCGATTTTTTAACCCGGTTATTGGATTAAAAAATTAACTGGTTATAACAAGGACAAAAAATAAACGAAAAAAAACCGGTTAACCGAAACAAAAGAAAACCGGTCTTCGGTTATTCAGGTTATAACCGCTCAAAATTGGATTTAAAGAAATAACCCGTTATAACCGGGACAAAAAAAAATAACCGAAAAAACCTGTTAACTGAACCGAAAAAACGGTTTTCGGTTAAAAGCGGTAGGTTTTTCCCATCCCCACACTTTCATCTATGTAAATGATGACTGTCATACTATAACTAGAAAAATAACCCGTCATAGTGTGACGGGTGCAAATTGTCTCTTCATTCGAGAGATTTCCCGTCAAATTTAACGTGTTTAAATAGATATATATGCAGGACAAATGTTTAACATTGATTGAAAACAAATAAAATAAACATATGCTTTATGACAGGAAATAATTTTTTATTTACATATTATTTGCATATTTCTTTATTCAAAAAACCTCTCGGTAAACCATATTCCGTGGGAAGTATTTTTCACTGTTTAAAAATTTTCCTTGTCCTTCAGATGTCTAATCAAAACAAAGCACTTCTCTGCTTGTCAAACATTGCCAAAAAATATTATCAAATTATATCATTACGATTGCAATAAATAATCAGATGCATCGTGGCGTCCAAACTATATCTCGCGCATGATTACCACTGACGTGATTTACTACTTTCTATTAAAAAACGTACATTAATTTGAAATATATGATTAATATAATTTAAAATTTCTCGAGAACTATTGATCATAGCGAGATAAATTTTATATCAATCCATAACAAATTTTATTTCACTATTTTAGAGCTATTAAATTTGAAATCAGAATGACAATTACTCTTTTAAATTTAAAATTACTGAAATTTAGATTCTCTAACAATGAAATAATGCTGTTTGACGTCTCGCAGTGCTATGGCGCGAGTTTTATTGTTGGTGACGTCATGGCGTTACCGAAAGACAGATCTGGGCTATTATATTAGTAATGATACAATTTTACTTCTTTTTCCAGAAAAAATCGAGACGGTCATAGCAGTCGAAGGCGGCAAAGTGGACCTCCAATGTGATATCACACCACCATCTCGAGACGATGACGTCGCCCTGGTGCTCTGGTACAAAGACGAGAGCACGACCCCCCTCTACAGCCTTGACTCTCGGAGGCGAGGGCTGTACCAGGCGAAGCACGCCCCAGGCCAAGAAATAATGGGGCGAGCGTTTCTGGACATGTCCACCCACCCCACTGTCCTGAAGCTCGAAAAGCTGAAAGCGGAGGACGAGGGAGAATACAGGTGTAGAGTGGACTTCAAGATAGCAAGGTCCAGGAACTCGCTTGTGATACTGGAGATTATTAGTGAGTTCCCATTCTGATTATAATGATGGTGGATGTGAATTTTGTTAAAGTTGTTGGCGTTTTATATTCAAATGTCATTCCAAATTATGAATGCCATCATCATTCATTCATCGTTGTGTTAGATTGCAAAAATGCAACTACATCATTTTTCAGCTTTGCCAATAGTTTTAAATAATTTATATTTTCGCCACCAAAGTTTCTTTCTTACCTTGGGGCAACTTTTAAATTCTCAACGGATTTTTTTATAGTTTTATTAAATATCTCAATTCATCATTTTTCTTTTTGTAGCAATAAACTTAATTATTAATTTCTTTAACTTTTGATTTAATTTGTTTTAATGTTTCGATGCTTATTAAATTGTAAATCACTTTTATCTCACGGAAAAATATGCTCTCCATTTTAACAGCGGAGAGTTTTGTGTGTAAACTGTCTGCGCGTCACCTGTCTGGGAGAGTTTCTTTGTCTAGTGCCAATTGTTTTTTGAATACTGAACATGACGGTCGCACGTCTGGAGATCTCGAGTTTCGATAATTTTTTGATTCCGTTCTCGTCCTCTCAGGCGTGAAGACGAGCATAAAAAGATTTTGTGGATAATGTAGTAAACTGCAGAAGATGACGAGCAAAGTCGACTTATGATGTAGAAATAAATGTCTAAAAATGATGTCGTTGCATTTTTGCAATCTAACACGTTGATTAAGAAAAATGGGTGATATTATCATCTAAGATGAATGATGATGAATGTGAATATTGTTAAAGATGTAAGTGTTTTACATTTAAATGTCATTCCAAATTATGAATGCTATCATCATTCATTTATGGTTGGTTAAGAAAAATGGGTGATATTAGCATCTGAGATTTGAAAATTCTTTGTAAAAAGAGATCAGTGTTACTTCTGATTTTAACACTCTAATCGTTTCACACGTATTTTTTCGTTTCTCACGTTCAGTTCAAAAGTAGATAATTTATGTTCATGTGTATAATTTTTTAAACTATCATTTATAAAATATTCTTGAAATTTTAGAGACTTGATTGAATGCAAATTCAATTTTAATGTAAATTTTTAAAACTTTAAATCTAGTACATGAAAACAGCTAACCACTCAGAGTGTTAGAGGGAACTTTTAAAGGGAGATATCTTTATTCTTTAATTGATAGAGAAATTGTAGTAATGGAGAAAATTACCGACTTGCACGTTTTATTATAATGGAGATGAGATTAAAATTTTATTAAAAACATTAGTCTTCTATTCAAAGGGCATCTATTATCAAAGTATAAATGCCTTCATCATTAAATGCCATATATTGCCAAAGTATAAATGTCTTATCTTCATCCATTTGCCTTCGATGAAGATAAATGAATAATGAAATCATTCATACTTTTCACCTTGTTTCTCAGAAGCAATATGCATTTGCTAGATATTTTCAATGAAACTTTTATGATACAGCAATTAAAAATAAAATTTTGATATTTAAATATTTTATAGCTTGAAATATACTTCTCTGATATATAGAAAAATTATTGAGTTTGGCTTGGCAGTGTGTTTGAAATTTTGATACTCCACCACATTAGCTGTTGAAATAATTTGCTAATAAAATAAATTTGTTTGATGGAATGCAAACTCATTCACAAAGGCTAAGTCACAGGTAACGATTTCTATTTCCATGTTAAATACAGAATATAACAATAAAAACGCTGGAGCGAAAGATTGATGATTCGAAATTATCTTTCTTCGTCATTTTAGACTACCAAGAGAAGAAAATTAAGTTTTGTGAGAAAATAAAATGAAATTACGCACATTTTCTTGATAAATGATATAGCAATGAAGAACTTTCACAGTTAAGGAAAAAAATGTTTGGACTGCACATATATTCCCATCCATATTCTAAATTAAGTTGTAAATCCATTCTAATCATTAATCATTTCCTTGAAGCTTATTAGAACATTTATGTAGATGACGGTGCAAACTTCTTTACACAAGCTATCAGGAGAAATATTTATTCTTCCATATTTAGACTTATAAAAATGTAAAATTGGGAGACTACTTATCTCCTATCCAAAGATGACACGCTGACATAGATAAAAATTTGTTTACTATCTTGACATGGAGATTATGTTGCACACAGAATTGATCATACTCAGCAGATATAATGGTACATTAATCTATAACATTAGACTCTCATAAATACTTTCTTCTTGCAATAATGTGCCTCTCTCTACAACATTCAACGGAGGGCACATGAGTTCCCTACTTTTATCGCACTATACGTGTACCTGTTTCAATGAGACCAGACCACTTGAGATCTTACTTAGGAGTGTGTCCTGAGATGGAGCGTCACTGAGGGAACTGACTTCTCGGTTAACTCTTTATCCCGAGGCGACTTTTTTCCTCTAGCCCCTTTAAAACTGGGACTTTTTGGGAGGATGTGACATGAAATGGACTCGTCCAACTTGGGTGGTCATTTATCCCATCACCTCGCCCTCTGCTATAACCTTCCCTTAAGGTATGCGCCTACCCTAAAATCGGCGTTTTCACGAAAATTTTCGAATTTTTTTTTATTATTTTGTATTAAAGCCCATGCATTTAGGATTCCAAAAATGGTTTACTTTAGTTTCTTCGACATTTAGAAGCAAAGTTATTGCCTTAATTATGAACCGGAAGTGAAAGTTTTGAAATCAAAACTAAGCCATAGAATTGAAAACAACGCATCTAATTAGCTATTTTTCTACTCTTAAACAATATGAATGCAAAATTTACTTTTTAAATATAGAATTAAGTTTTATTTATTTATTTATTACTATTTTATACGTGTCTGGCAACTGCTTCTCTACTTACGGGATATTTCACCTAAAGAAAATTTCACTCACTCCAAACACTCTTATTGGGTGCAAAAATAGCAGTTTTATCATTCAACTCAGGCGATATAGGGCTGATATCTGTATTTAAACATCTTAATGTACAACTTCAACCAGAAAATATTTAAGAAATTGATTTTTAGAGAATTAAGAAATCGAAGCGACAAGTAGAACCTAAAGCAAAATTATGAAGAAAAAAGTTAAAATGTAAAAGAAAATCAAAATTAATTAAAAATTAAGTCAAAGAAGGCTTCACTTATAAATACTGTGAATTTTAAGTTGTTAAAATATGTATATAATTTTTTGTGGGACTTTAAAATCTTTATTTGCGTTTTCTGGGAAATTGTTATTTTCATTTTTTTTTATATTGCGATAAATCTCACTTCTTAAAAAGTTTTTTAATATATTCAAATGAAATTTTACCACTATGTTCTATACATCTGTAGGTATGTTGTAGACCTCAAATATAGCTTGGAAGTGAAAAATTATTTATTTTAGAGCTGTTTTATTTGAAAAATTGATAGTTTTTTTCTTGTGAAAACCTGTTGAGTATACAAACTTTGGAATATCTCAGTAATTTCAAGTGGTACTCTAAATATTCTGCTTCACGACACAGGTAAATGTATAACAAATATATTATTGAAACAAAAAGTGAAATACATGGATTAGAATTTGTTATAGGACGTTTGGCGTAAACGTCAATTTTTACTAAATTTTGACCAAAAATGGCCAAAATTTCGAAAATAAAATTTTTTTCACTAAAATGGCATTTGAATTCACAGTTTTATACACTATAATAACTGAAAACATAAATGTTGAATAAAAATTTCCTTTTTTTTTCAAAAAAAGTGATCCGAAAGGGTCACGGAAATGGGCTGCGATTGGCAGGGATAATTGGACCCCCTGAGCGCTTATCTCCTAAGCGATCTCAGAACCTCACCTCCGCTCAAAAGACGCCAACCGCCCCAGACAGGCCTTCGTCGCTGTGAAGGGAAATTTTTTAGACCGCCCGGGAACATCTCGCTCGGTTTCAGAGGGTTAAAGCAAGAATCATTTGGAAGAAGAAAGGTTAAAGATTAAAAAAGGAAAGTCTGCCACCCTCGTATCCGGTTAGATGTCAACGAAATTACCTTCCAACCTTTCTGGTTTACTGGGGTTTCCAGTTTACTGGGGAATTCACAACAAAGACTTCATCCACTATACCAAGGTTTCGGCTCGAAGTAAAATCAATCTCTTTATACTGTTGCAAAAGGTCTCTCTGTGGTGTATGATGTAAACAGTCCAACACGCAGGATAATGGAGAATGAAGGTTTATTTACAAATATGCAGGAAAACATGTAGCACAGGTACAGGAAACAATAGTCCTTGCACAGATTACCAATGTAAATAGAGAACAATTCACAGGTAATGACAGTTCAGCACTTTGATATCTAACAGCACAAACAGTCAGAAAATAACTAGTAACGACAATAACAGCTCAGCTCACCAGCTGATTAGCTCACACAGCGGATAGAACTCCGAAGACGTTCACGCTTCAAAGCGAAGTAACCAGTCAATGAAAGACGAACAACACACCTCTGATCTAGTCGCCGTCCTTAAATATTCTCTCCGACAGGCCGTTACGTCACATGGTGTTTTCTGGTGTATTCCCTTTCCTAGTAGAAATATCGAGAAAAGGGTTGCATTTTCGGGAATAATCTATTTGTCGCCAAGGTCGCCAAATCGCCAAAATGGTCGCCAAGGTCAGGGGTACCATAAGAGTCGCTGAGGTCACTCCATGCTTAACCTTGTAAAACTCTCTTCCCAACCATAAGACTTGCATTGCTGGGAAGCGACTTTCCATGTTTGTAACAATACTATCCTACTCAAGTGATGGTGTCGAATGAGGAACACAGTGAAATAAATATTTCTAATATTAACATCTTACTTGCACATCCAGTAACAGCTTTTCGTCTCTTAAACGACTTAAAGAGTTGACTACTTTTTACAAGGTCCAGTCTTCATACTCTAGAGAAGTAATTGACTTTTATTGCGACGTTTATCAGATTTAAGTTGTAGCATTTTCCGTGTAGTAACTACACAGGATGTCCATAAATTATTGAATGGGATTCTTCACCACATAACTTTTGATTATAAGACATGCCGATAAATATTATATTAGTATCCGTAAAGTATAGCTCAAAAAGTTTTTTTTTAAATAAAGCAAAGATGTTAAGTAATTTCCACACGGCAGCCTTCCATTGCACGTAGAACAGCTCAATTCCCTTCCAAATGTCGATGGAACCTATACTGAGAAAAGCTACCATTTGTAAATTGCTTAACTTCGTTTGTTTTATTAAAAAAATCTTTTCCGAGCAGTGCTTTATGAATATGTAATAATATTTATCGTCGTGTTCTTTAATCAAAAATTATGGTGTTAGGAAACCCCGATAATTACTTATGGACACAATGTGTTATGTCCATTCTTATTTTTCATTACTATAGAGATGGGAAAAGCCTTCCGTTTTTAACCGAAAACCGGTTTTTTGTTTCGGTTAACCGGTTTTTTTCGTTTATTTTTTGTTCCTTGTTATAACCGGTTATTTTTAAAATTCAATAACCGGGTGAATAAACCGGATCGGAAGAGGTTCGATCAGCCTAAAATTTACCAAGTTATGCGGCTTTGAATTTCATCATCTTAAGCCAATCAACGACAACTGCTTCCTCGAGGCGTCTGTTGGTTGCTAGATTATTGACAGTCTTTATGAACAGATTTAAATTGGCAATTGGATTGATCTCCTGTAAAAATTATATTAATAAAAAATATTGTCTACAAACAGCGTTTGTTTTTCTAAAAAAAACCCGAAAACCGTTTATTTTGAGCTGCTATAACCGGTAGGTTCAACCGGAAGTGAAAATAACCTGAATAATCGAAGACCGTTTTTTTACATTTATTTTTTTTGTCCTTGTTATGACCGTTAATTTTTTAATTCAATAACCGGGTAAAAAAATCGGAACGGAAGATAGCTTCGGTTTTAGGTTCGATTAGTCTAAAATTTACCAAGTTATGCAGCTTTGAATTTCATCATCTTAGGCCAATCAACGACAATCGCTTCCTCGAGACGTCTGGCGGATTACTGAAAGAGTCTTTATGAACAGATTCGAATTGGTAATTGGATTGATTTCCTGTAAAAACTATACTAATAAAAAATTTGTCTACAAACAGCGTTTGTTTTTTAATAAAAAACCCCGAAAACCATATATTTCAAAAACCGGTTATTTTGAGCGGTTTTAACCGCCAGGTTAAACCGAAGGTGAAAAAACCTGAATTACCGAAAACCGGTTATTTTCGAAATAACCGCCATCCTACATTACTATTACGGTGCTTTCATGAGACGTGTTTTGTTAACGGTTAAACAATATGGTTGTAAATAACTTGGTGTCTTATGGAAGTTATTGAGAAACTTAATTTTCTATTAATATATTTTAAATTTAAGCATTCTTTTTCCCACTAGGACTACAATTAATAAAAATTCTTAACTTTTTTCCAGTTCCTCCAAAGAAACCAGTGATAAAAGATATCAACGGAGAAGTGCTGCAAAGGGTCTCCGGAGCTCACAACCTTGGATCCAGACTAGTACTCATCTGTGAAGTAGAAGGAGGTGATTCAAGTTTAAATTTTACGATGCAATTACATGCTATAACAAACAGGGTGTCCCAAAAAGGACTGAATGTTTCCAGAATGGTATAACAAGAAAACGGCGGCAGATATTAATGTCATTCTTGAGGAATATTAATGAGAAAAGTCAGGATTTTTCGTTTGTTAGCCTTTATTTGGGTAGTTGAAAATTTTTACCAATAGGTGGCGCTTCATATCCAGAGTTTTTCAACATCGTGATGAAATCACATCACGATGCTCTTAAAATGTCCACCATCCGCTACACCCACATGTCTCAATCGAAGTACAAAATTAGCAAAGACATTCTCTAAATTCCTTATTGAGATGGTTTCACTGAAGATTATACGAGGTCCTCAATCTTAGTAGGGTTTCGTCAGCACACTGTATCCTTTGGGTTGTTCCACAAAAAATAATCGCATGGATACAGATGTGGCGAATACGGTGACCAGTCCATACCCATATCCGTTTCCTTGGGGTTGTCCAATGCAACAACGCGGTCATCAAAATATTCCTGAAAGAAAGTGAAATTATTTCCCTCCTGACGAACTCTCTCGTGCATTATCAGTGGCCTCCGAGAATGCTTCATTTAGTTTCATGCTCTGCAGTGCCATCTATTGGCGAGAATTTGTACTATCTAAATAAGATCGAACAACAAATAATTCCTGACTTCGCACATTAATATTCAGCAAGAATGAATACAATATCTGTCACCGTTTTCTTGTTATCTCATTCTTAAAATCGCCAATCTTTATGGAAACCCTGTATTTTAAGCCTTTAAGTAGAAGACTGTTTTCATTGTTTCATATCTTCATCATTAATCAATTATTGTTTTGTTCCTACACGAGAGAATAGTTCTAATAATACTAGCAGTCTTTTAGCGCAACCATATATTAATATTTGTTATGCTAAATTACATTTTAATTCTTTCAGTAGAAGACTGTATTCATTGTTTCATATTCTCGTCATTAATTAATTATTGCTTTATTACCTTCTAAGTGAGACACTAGTTCGATTTAAGAGACAGTAATATTGCTGTCTTTTAGCATAACCAATATTTATAAAGAGTTAAAATTAGAAAGCCCATTTAACAAATAACAACAAAGAAATTTGATATTTGGTGAAAAATACATATAAGAAGGGAGTAGTGAATTTCTTTGAGGTAAAGAATAATTATTCTATTTCACTTCAGTTGATAGCGAAAATTCCAAACTCTCGAGACCATAACTTTTAAAAAAATATACACTACTATATGTGATTTGTATTTCTTTAAATATGTAAGCTCAGTTTTGATTTTAAATCATTTTTCTGATATGCAACATAGTTTATAATTTAATTGATTAAAAATCTATTGATTATTATTGTCGTATAAATTTCACCTTACTTAATTAACATTACATTTTAATCTCAAATCATTAAAATAAAAATGAACATCTTTCTTTAATAATCATGACATGTTTTGTGACAGAGACATAGATATGCCAATTTCCCTTTTAATCCAATTGGTTCATTATCTAATTCGTTCATTAGAATCTTTATGTTTACTTAAATAAAACATGATTAAACTTATTTTTATTATTCTAGTAATTTACGAATAATTATCTCAAATTTATCTTCAAAAGCAGCGTAACAAGAGGTCAGCAGAAAAATGCGCAATTACACTTCCGGAGATTAGGTGGTTTTGTAAAATAACCTCATTACAGCGCATCAAATTTGGCAGAGAGAGATTTTTCACCGAAATGGCCACAAAATGAAGAAGAAGAAGAAGGAAGAAAAAGACCACTGTTTAATTAAATTTATTTAAAATAAGATGTGGTCCCCTGTTAATTAGCATCGAATATCTCTCGCGTTTGTTTAATTTATTTGTCTGGCGGTAAAAAAGAAGGTTTTTCACAGGAGCTGTTGCAAAATTAATGAACTTTTATATTTCTTTACGTGTGCTCAAATAATTATTACTCAAGAAAGAAGCTTTTTTCGGGAAGCTATCTCAAGACTGAAGAACAAAAAATGGTGACATTTTGCGGAAGATTTTTCCAGAAGAAGATCAAAATTAGCAAAAACAATCATAAATCCCGCCTGTGTGAAAAAATAATACTTATTCCACTTTAATTAGATTTTCTGTGTAGAAAGAAAAAAATGTACCGAGACCACATGCGTTTGAATGACATTGACTAAAGATCTTTAGTTCTGTTATTTAAACGGAAAATGGAGTGGGTGAGGTAAAATTTCGCGTGATAAAGTGAAATATTTTAAAATTTGTTGCATTTTATTTTGTGGGAATTATATAGCTTATGGGTAACTATCACGCAGTTATACTATTTGTTTACTAAAGGCCTAAAACCTTTTATAATAGTTAATGCAGCATAATCAATAATGTGATATTGTGGGCGAAACGTGAGAATCTTGACATTTGTTTCTCATATAACCAATAAAGGAAACATCGGTTTGAGTGAATAAAGAAAAGTTTCAAATAATTGTTGAGATAAAAAGAATGCGAGCATATATTGCAAAGTTTATTTACATGATAATAAAAGATAAAAGCTTTTAGATTTAACCCTCTAATTCCTCAGAACATTGGCGAATCCAGGATTCGGGTTTGGCTGAGGGGGCTGAGGTCAGAAAATTTTGTATCATAGTGACGAATTGCAAACCTCGTGGCTTATGTAAACCAAAACACTTTAACTTTACAGACTTTCCTCACCTGACAATAAGAATCATAAAGAACACTGCAATACTTTCGATAATTTAATAAAAATACAATGGAATAACTAGCCAAAAAAATGTTTTCGACTGCGTCAACGCTACAAGTACAAGTGTAATGACTAAAAAAATAAGTAAATGTCGAGCCTGTCAAGCCAGGAAGCAATGTTGTCACGATTTTATTTTTTTTTTAAATTAAAATTAAGAACAAACAGTTATAGTGATTTTAAATAAAATCAAGAATTTTGGTTTCGCTCTGGGAGGGGGCTGAAGCCCCTAACCACCCCGCCTGGATTCGCCACTGCCTCAGAACTTTGGAGTTCAGGGATCTCAGAAAACGGAAACACACGAGTTCCTCTTTCGAAAATTAGAGGAATTCCCTATCCCCCTAAAAACCACAATGACAGCTTATATTCGTAAAATGTTGATGTACAGAAGAGGAGACTGCTCAACTGATGGCTATTACGGGGATTTATTGCAAGGAAATGGGTTCGGCTGAAATGAGAATTCTTACTTTTTCCTCAAACCGAATTAGGTGAGCAAACAAAGTACGAGCCTCAGATGCTCAATCAATTAGACAGGGAGGTGGAAATTTCACATGAATGTTTGTGAGCCTCGGGCGCCCACCGTTCTGCGGTTGAATGGGCGTTAGAAGTTTATCAGTATAGAGAGGTTTAAATATGTATCTTATAGAATGCCATTCAAAATTTAGCAAATAAACTGCTAGAAAAGTAGAAAACCCAAAATTAGTCAAACTCACATAGGAAAGTGTGGCCGTAAACGCCAACCGGACGCGACAGAGAACTTTCCGTTCATATATTCCTATACTAGCCGCCTTCTGGCGATCTGCTTGTTCGTCGGGAATATGATTTTAATTGAATCTTGCATCATTTTATATTCATGGTTCTCTTAACAACGTAATTTCAAAATTCAGATTGCGGTAGATATTTAGCCCATGTTTTTAGTGAACTTGGACCTCTTCTGTTCATTGTCTACATAAATGTTCCTAATGGAGTCAAATAATTGAATATGTCATGTAACCCCTAATTTCATGTTGTTGAACACTATCTTCACTTTTTTATTCCTCTTGTGAAATATGCATTTGATGTCAACATTAAAATGACCCATCACATTTTATGGCCAGCGGCATATTAGCTGGATTAAAATATGCTGAAAAAAGAATGAAAACACAGCAACCATAACCATCCAGCTTACTGGATATATTTCCTAATGTAAACAAAGCAATATCTCGGAGAGCTTGGTGTACAAATTTCACAAAAATTTTGATGAAATAAAATATGAAAGCAAAATGTATTAGGACATTATCTCAGATTATAACAATGAAAGAGAAATATGTAATAAAATATTTGTTTAAGCAAAGAAAATGGTTTGAGTTTCGCTGCAAAAATGAAATGTATTGTTGTAAATTATGACGAAAAATATATTTTTAAATTTATTAAAATACCAGAAAATATTGTACGGCTAATTAATTGATATGATTGGAAAGGTAATTTGTAGCATTTTTAGATGGTGTAAATAAGATTTTTTTGCTGTAATATTTTCGGAAGTTATTAAAGAAAAACGCCAAAATTTTGCTTAAATTTTAATTAATTAAAATTTCAGAAAAGGGCTCTGAGGTGCACATTCCCACACACCCAGTAAATTCCGTAGCTCTAAGTCCAGCGGTAGAGCGCCCAGACACACACACATTCTCCTTTATTATTAGTAGAGATGGCTCTGGCCTTTCTTTGTGCTCTCTACATTTGCTAGCATGATGTCTGGCTATTGTTGGCAATGGTTGGAAAAACGCTTGGCGCGATTCCTCTGCTGAGGAGGGTTGCTTTTTGTAAACAGACTACAGATGGATTTCGACATCGACAGGAAGAGGTGATATATATGGCTTGATGTTCGTTGCTCTTCTGAAGCAGCTCCGGTTTTGTACGTGCGACGTCTGAACTAAATTCTAAAACGTGTTTCTCGTCATGTTTGTGTACGTGTAGATAGAAATATTTTTTTCTAAAATCAGGTGCCCCCATTTCAAAAGAAAGAAGCATCACAGCTAGTAATTTGTTCTCTCAATTTTTTATTTCCCTGTATATTAAAAACTCAATATTTTCTAAAATTAACAAATATCTGTGATGCTGCATATAGTATATATTCTGCAAGTTAATTCTTTAAATGTCACAAGTAGTGCAATAATTTTTTTTATCATATCTATTAATTATTAATTTTTCTGTTCAAACATGGGTCAAGAAGTCGAAATGCGTATTCGATAATCCAGAATGCTGTTAATTTGAACTTTTAGAACCGTAAGATCGAGTATACATAAAATCTTTCACTAAGACTAAAAACTAAGAATATCAGTTAGAGCTTTTATGGAAACAAAACTTCTTATATTGATTATTTTTTCAAACATATAATCGAGTTTCAAATTCTGATATTTTCAGTTTCTATTTCTTTCTTTGAATTTCTTTATAAACTAATAATTTTACAATTATCAAACTGTTTGCAAATGAAGTAAAACGATCTTCATCTACAACAGAGCTTCTTAATTCATAGGTCGTGACCCCTAACGGGGTAGTGGGAATTAATATTGGTGTCGCGGACGGTTTCATAATGCCTTTCCATTTTAGATTCTAAGAGAATTTTAAGCTAATAAAGTATAGCAAATTTTGCAATTTTTTTATAATTTTGTTCCTTACTTTCTAAGTTTTTTTTTTTTGTTTCGTTGCGTTCCGAAATGAGTACAACTGTTTTTCTTACTTTTCTTTTATTTTGTTCGCCTTTATAATAGTCTAAGCTGGGATACTTTTAACCTAACCACATTAAACATTGAAAAAAGTTTTTTTGCAAACTCAACACTTCCAATATGAGAACACGCGGAAATAGAAAGTTACTTGTAATCTGCCAACTTGCATCCCCACCAGTGCTTATATTCTATTTTTTCCTCTCTTTTTCAGGAAAACCACCCCCTTCAGTCACATGGTGGAAGGACTCGGTCCTGCTGGACGACACATACCAAGTCCACTCCCACGTCGTGCGCAACGAACTAGTGGTGGACTCGCTGGACAGGAACGACCTACACACCAGCTACGCATGCCATGCCTCGAATAACAATATATCTCTACCCGCTGTTACATCTGTCATGGTGGACATGAACCGTAAGTCTTCCTAGATCTCTTGGACGCTACTTTTTTATTAGGCAGGATCATCCGGGGATTTCCTTTCAGGGGGCATTGTCCGGCATCAATCTAGGTTTAGGGGGTATTAACTGGCGGCACGGCGGTACAAGAAGCGGATATGGGATGGATAACTTTCTTTTTTCTTCTGGTCTTCTCTTGCTGCTTCGGCTCTATTGGGGTTTTTAAATAAAAGTGTATTGATGTTGTTTGGAAGCTAGTTCCTTGCTGCTGGTGATTTTCCTTCTTAGATGTATGTTATAACATGTTTCGGTGTTTTCACCACTGCAACTTTCCACCGTCGATGTCTTCTGAATTGTAGTTTATAGAGAGAATCTACTAACTTTTATGAAAATATCTTACGTTTACTTTTTCTGTTTAAAATTTGGTCGCGTGAAATGGTTAAATTCGAAGGTGCCAGAAAATTTGCACAAGAATATCGATTCAAATTATTTATTTATGACGGTTCATATATTGAATCCTATGTTATTATACGTCATATATCTTTAAAAAGCGCTTTTGAACTGAATAAATTATTATGAAAATTTCCGATCTTTACAAAGTTTAAAATGATTCAGGCGATCTAATTTTTATTTTTTCACTTAATTTTTCATTATTATTACATAAAATCAGACCTGGGGAAAAACTGGGTATTATTTTGTAATATCACTGAAAATTTAAAATTCTGGATATATTTTTATGCATATGTACTGAATTTTCATTAGAATTTTCTGTTTTCCTGATTTAAAATTGACCTTTAATTATCCAAAAGAAGTTGAAGCCTAAAATGCACACCCAGATTTATTTAAGTTTATAAAAGGAATCCTTATAGTAAATTTTACGTAGTTTCCTCAAAAATTATGATCCATGGAACGTTTCAAATACAGTGAAATCTGAAAAAAACATCGTTTTCAGAAAAAGTCATTAAAATATTTTCATCCTCTGAACCCATTAATTATTTGTTTTATTTAACAAAGCATATTTTATTATTATTTTGTTCTCATATAAGTCTATACTTTGGAGATAAAATGTTAAAAAAAGAAATTTCATATTTTGGTAATTTTTTTGTAAATTTGAAAGTCCTCCAACCCCTAAAATAAAATCCCTTATATTCAATTTAGAAGCACTATTGGTTCCATCAATCAGCGTCATCTTTCCTGATTTCGTTTTGGCTACCATCCAACTCGGGAAAACTTAACCAATTAATGAGCAACAAGTTTCCTATTCCATAATACTTGTGGATGAAGACTTGCCATCAATTAATTATTACTCCTGTATTGATCCTTTCTTTATTAACAGCCTCATCATTAATTTTTGGATTTATAGTTGAATACCTCTTGGAACTTCCTTCAAGTAGTTACGCCAGGAATAAAATAGAAGCACACCACACTTCAGTCTATAGTCTGGTGAAAGGGCAATATGTTTAGTTTATATATAAGCAGTTTATATATAAACCTTCCGACCTACCCATTCGCCCATCATCTTTCTTTCATGAAAGAGTTATGTGCGTAAACACCATTTTTCAAACTCAGGTTGAAGCCTTTGTAACATTATGCGAAGATGGTATGAGGAAACCGCCAGGAAAAAAACTTGAGTTCAACTGCCTTGAAATTTATGGCCTAATACGGCAATTTTGTAAACTATACTGGATTGTTTCATGGCTTTCTTATTGTTGTTCACTTTGTTTTAGAATTTTTTTCTGTTCTATTCTTAGAAAGTTTTATGGAGGAATTTGTCATCTCTTAAGGATGTTGAACTATAAACTAGTATAGAAGACGCGGAAGTGCAAAGTTATTTCCGTTATTTTTTTATACTTTTAAGCTGTAATATGACATCAGCCTCTGAAATTTGTTAATTCAATTCTAAGAATTTTAAAATATGAACTAATTATTTAAAAAGTCAAATGATGCGCATAATCTATAAGGAAAACTTTCTGATATGTCAGAGAAAATAAAATCCAAATATAATACGATATTAACCCTCTGATTCCTAAGGCCATTGAAATAAAGGGACCTCAAAATACCCCTCTATCAAAGATAAGGGAAATTCACTTTGCCCCTCAAAAACCACAATGACAGCTGGCATTCTCCGAATTGTAAGAAAACTCTCCTCTTCCCCAAACACGAGCCACTCTAACCAACAAAGCACGCGCCGCGGGTGTGAAATCAATCACACTTTAACAAAAGGGGGTGGAAATTTCAGAGTGACATTCGGATTTTTCGGACGGCTATCGTCTTTTGCTTGAAGGAACGTATGGGACAGTCCCGTATCGATAGAGTTAAAGACACGCAAATGTTGTAAATGATCAGAACTTAATATTTAGATTTTTAAAAAAGATGAAGTCTGAAAATATAATTCTGTAAACTATACTGTATCGATACATCGTTTCCTTAAAGTTCACTCTGTTTCGGGTTTTTTTTCTGTTTTATTCCTGGAAAGTTTTATGGAGAAAATGTCATCTGTTAAAGATATTGAACTTTTTAACCAGTAAAGAAAACGTGGGAGCATAAAGAGATGCTGTCTAACTTTCTATATACTTTTAATTTGTAACATGACATCAACCTATTAACTTGTTAATTCTAAAAATTTTAAAATGTGAACTAAAAGGTTGAAAAGCCAAATGATGCATACCATCCATTAAGAAAATTTAATGATCTGTCAGAGATTTGCTCAAGAAAATACAGTTTAAATATATTACTTTATTAAAGACACTCAAATATTATAAATAAAGTTAGCTTAAGCTTTATATTACGAAAAGACGACGTCTAAAAATATAATTTTGTAAACTGTGCTGTAACGATTTATGGTTTTCTTAATTTCATTCACTTCGGATTCAAATTTTGTTTCTGTTTTATTTCTAGAAAGTTTATGGAGGAATTTGCCATCTGCTAAAGATGTTGAACTTTAAGCCAGTATAAAAGACGTGGGAGTATAAATATATACTGTCTGAGTTATTTTGTTTCTGTATAATTTTAAAATGTAGCGTGACATTTGCTTTTGAAACTCATTAATTCTAAGAATTTTAAATTATGAAATTAACGGTTAAAAACTTAAATGCATATAATACAATAAGAAACATTCCTGATCAGTGAGATATTTTCACAAAAAAATAATACTTAAATATATTACATTATTAAGAACAAGTAAATATTAGTAATGAAGTGAGATTAATTTTAGATTACCAAAAGATGAAGTATCCATTATTTTTGTTCACTTTGCTTTAGAATTTTTTTCTATTTTATTATTGGAAAGTTTCATGGAAGAATTTATCTTTAAATCAGTATAGAAGACGTGGCAGTATAAAGCGATATTATCTAAGTTATTTTCGTTTTTTTATACTTTAATACGACATCCAACCTTTTAAACTTGTTATTTCAAAGAATTTTAAAATGTGAAGTAAAGGTTCAAAAAGTCAAATGATGCATATTATTCATTAGGTAAATCTTCTGATATGCCAGAGTTTTGTTGAGGAAAATAATATTTAAATATGTCACGATGTTAAGAACATGCAAACATT
>BGPR01012572.1:0-23225 GCA_013235015.1 Araneus ventricosus | reverse complement strand
TTTTCTTATTTTTGTTGACTTTGCTTTAGAATTTTTTCTATTTCATTCTTGGGAAGTTTTATGGGAGAACTGATCTTTAAATCAGTATCGAAGAGGTGGCAGTATAAAGCGATATTGTCTAAGTTATTTTCGTTTCTTTTACTTTTAAGCTGTAACACCACATCCAACATTTTAAACTTGTTAATTCTAAGAATTTTAAAAAGTGAAGTAACGGTTTGAAAATTCAAATGATACATATCATCGATTAGGAAAACTTTCTGGTCAGTCAGAGTTTTGCTCAGGAAAATAAACTATAAATATATTATAGTATTAAGAACACTCAAATATTATCAATAAAGAGTGGTTAATGTTTTGATTACAAAAAGAAGAAGTCTAAAAACTCTCTCAAAACCCTATTAGTAAAGAGTTTAGGCTTAATTCATTGGATAGTTGAACATATAGGACAAGCACAAAGTCTTGCCCTTGACTATGAACATTTATTAGAAATTAACCATTGAATATAATAATGTAATTTTGGTAATATTGGATAGTAGGGTGGACCGAAAAAATTAAATTTTTTTTCAATTCGTAATACCGCGGGAAATTTGCGAATTGGGGAGACTCAAACTCTTGACAGAAGCCTCAGGAAAAGTTTGCGGAGCTGAGTCTATGGATAGTTTTATCAGAACGACTCTGATGTCAAGGTCAACCATGCTCAACTTCGCCCATAAATCAGATTTCAAAGTACCTTCAGCTAAGAATGAATAAAAACGGAGATGTTCAATTGTTCAACATGAGTTTCTTGACTTACGATTATTCACCCAAAAACTTAGTTTTTTCAATAAAATAAAATATGTTTATAAATGTTACTAATGGTCTAAAACATTTAAACTTGTATTCAATACAGAAAACAAACCCCCCCTGGTAAGATGTTAGTATTTCTTTCCTTGAACTGTAATCTACCTTTATTTGTAATTTTTTCAACATTTCATTAACTTTGAAGGCAATGCGCGACCGGAAGATGTTGATGGATTTAAATAATATTTAAACATTATTTTCTGTGGCTCAAATACATGAGAATTTGAGCTATTCATTTGGGAAATCAAATTATTTTGGATTGATTTCCAGCTGCCCTCTAATTATTCTGCCACATAATTTAGAGAATGTTCCGTATTTTCCAAAATTCAAAAGAGTTGTAGTGGCCTGGTTGCAGAGGCGAGGATCTGGGCCTGATTCCAATAAAGATCCGCTACATATGGAGAACTGGTGTGTGGGCGTGTTGTGGAACATTGGAAACGTGTGCCATCTCAGTTGTCATTCTCGCCATCTCACAACACTTCAAAAGGGAAAGGCCCTTTTAGAAATACAGTGAAACCTCGCATAGCGCTCAAAGTAATTGTAAAAAATGACTCGCTTAACTCTTTGAACCCGGCTAGAGTGAGAATTCAAGTGCCTCAAAAACTGGAGTAAATTTTCATTCGCGAAATAAGATTAAAATCCTCCCTTTTTCTATAGAAATTCCAGGAAGACGACACCCTAGGTTACGCAATCAATTGTCAACAAAGAAAGGAACTAATTTTCTCCCGTAAAATTCACCCAGACGCCCGAAACCACCTGAGTCCGGCCTGTGTCGAATGAGGTGGTTTGAGGCGGTATAGGTCTCATAGGGTTAACGAGCGACGGGGAGAGGGTTAATTCCCGGATTTTGCTCCTGCAACTGTCATATCCACGGAACTTTTATTTGCTCTTAACTCTTATCAAACTAGGTGTCTAGTATTGTACTTGCACTTTTAACTGTAACCTGTTTTAAATGTTAATCGAATGAGATCTTTTGTTTTAAAATGTTTTATCTAATGAAAAACGTTTCGAATGGAACAAATGATTTTGGTTATTTTCACTTTTTGATTCCAGTAATATTTGAGGCCTTGTTTTTTTATAAAAACTATTTTTCTGCCTTGCATTTACAGTTGTTGAAACACTACGTAACAAATGCTGTGACGTATTTGAGTGACGTAACGAGTTGACTGACGTATTTGAGCCAATGACGTAACGTAATGGACTTATTTCTTTTAATAAGGATAACAGTACAGGTCCATCAGTCCGTGTTCTGCACCTATTCTACTTTTCATTTCTGGAAATCCTATCCGCATTCCATGCTGGTTTATTCTGCTTAAAAGATAAGAAGAAAATGATTCAAGCTCCTCAAATAAAGTATAATTTTCTTTAAATAAACGTTATACTTAAAATTTTTTGAGTATTTTTTAAAGCATGGAACGCATTATCGTATTTTACATTGATTTCTATGGGGAAAAATTGTTTCGCATAAGGAGCAAGTTTCTGGAACGAATTATGCTCGCTATGTCAGGCTTCACTGCAGTTTAGTGTAGATTCAAAGTAGAACTTTAAGCTATCTAAACTAAACTAAAAACCAAAATAATGATATTACTACAATCAAAAAGTCCGGAACTTATTTTGGTACAGAAAAATGAATGCAGGTATAACAGGCTTATTTGGTGTTTCCTCCTAAGTAACTACCCAGTGCAATTACCCATTTTGCCATTGCTCATACAAAGATGTAATGCATCCTGCAGTGCGTCCGTCGCTACGTTATTTCGGAACTTGAAAATCGTTTCCCCTTAAGAAAATTATTCTTCCAAGATAAAAAAAAGTCACATGGAGCAAGATTACAATCAGAATCTGATTGAATAAGCACTGTAATGTCATGTTTTGATAGATAATTTGACACCAGGAGGGACCTGTGTGCTCCTGCCTATCACGGTGGAGCACCCACGACTTAGCCTTCCCCGCGAAGGGAAGATTTTTATGCCTGTAATCACTCGACACGCATGCGCTGTAAGTATTTGAATTGAGTGAACTTGGTTTTCTTTCGTTTCTCGGTCATAAGATACACTTTACTTGTTTGGAAGGAAATGGCATCATTTAGAAAAATATTTCAAATTTTGACGAAATTTTTGAACACATTTATAAATAATATTTAGTAAAATATCAAAATTTCTACAAATTGAGTCATTCCTTTACAGCGGATGACAATTCAATAACTGAAAAGGAAATCTTACTGGATATTTTTAGTTCTCATTCCTTAACAACAGCAAAAACCCAACCAATAAAAAATATCAGTTCAAAAATCACTTTACGCCAATCATCAGCTTCACACAAAGGACAAATAACAACGTTTCCTCTTCCCAAAACATCCCCCCGCCAGAAGATAGAGAGTTGTCAATCCCACTATTATTTCCCCTTTTTGAGATCTGCGAAGACAGGAGTATTTACTTCTATTGACTTACTTCACCCACACAATGCAATTTCCCTTAAAATACCCAACTTTTTTTATCTGCTCGGTCTGCTGACATCTTTGCGGGCTGTCTTGCTCTCCCGGTCTTGATCCATTCCGGGGTTTTGACACTGATGGAAAAATATTCTGATAGTGTCCAACAGCATCTCCGGTACATTCTTGGAGTTGGTATTTTTTCTTATTGATTGGAAGCTTTCGTTGATTCATTGCATCAGATGTTTTTCTTGCTGCAGTTTGGGAGGAGTGCACTGTCTATCTCAGTCTCTGAGAAAAAAGTTGTATTTTTTCAGTTTCTTTTCCAGGAGTTCCTGTTCCTGAGAGACGGTTCTGTCGATTTTTGGATTTCGGATATGGCTTTTTCCAAATCTGATTATGTCATAGCTCGGTCTGGTTGTTAACGAAGGGGAAATAGCTAAGAAAAGATTTCTTTCTTGCGTATTGTTTCTCTCCTCCTTTTCTTCTATTTTTTTCTTTTTGCGAATTTGTTGCATTCGTGTGGTTGTTCAATGATCACGAGGAAGTCACAAATATACCTTCAGGTTTGTTGGATGAAAAATGTTCTATGAGTTGACCACCTGATTCAAAATAGTCGTAAAATTATTTTTACTGTTTTGTTGCATTCGTGTGATTGTTCAGGTATCATGAGGAAGTCACAATTATACCTTCAGGTTTGTTGGATGGAAAATGCTCTATGAGTGGGCCTCTTACTTCAAAATAGTCGTGAAATTCTTTTTACTGTTTTCTTGCATTTGTGTGATTGTTCAAGGATCACGAAGAAGTCACAATTATACCTCCAGGTTTGTTGGAAGGAAAATGCTCTATGAGTTGGACTCTTGATTCAAAACAATCGTAAAATTCTTTTTACTGTTTTGTTGCATTCGTGTGGATGTTCTGGGATCACGAGGAAGTCACGATTATACCTTCAGGTTTGTTGGAAGGAAAATGCTCCATAAGTTGGCCTCTTGATTCAAAATAGTCGTAAAATTCTTTTACTGTTTTGTTGCATTTGTGTGATTGTCCAGGCTATCAAGAGGAAGTCACAGTTATACCTCCAGGTTTGTTGGAAGGAAAATGCTTGTTGATCTAGGATCTTGATTCAAAATTCATGTCAATTTTAAGTTTAGTTAGTTATTTCTGATATTGTATTTGCTTGTTAGAAATTGTAAAGAACTTGCTTAATATTGTTTACATTTTCAAATTTTGATGAATAATTTTTGGAAGATTTTTGCTGGGTCATTTAAATAATATTTCCCGAATTGTTTCTTTATTTTTGTATTGTTTTTGAGTTTTGTTCTTCTTTGTTGATTTCTTTTTTTTATTTTCTCGCTTATGAAGCGAAAGTATTGTAATCCTGAAAAAAATCTCTCTATAAGTACGATAGTTTTTGTAAGCTAAAAATTTATCAGCAGAAAGAGAGAGAGAAATTGAAGAATTATATTTGATGGAATTGACTATTGGAATGTGTCAACTTATTTCAGGGAGTGAAAGAATAAATGCAAATGATAAATATATGTATTTTACTCTAAAATCGTAAAGAAAGGTTTACGCTTTCCCTAACAAAAGTTTAGAAAGGCGTAGCCTAATTGAGGCTTAATTTTAGCCTTAGACTTTGACTAATAATTACTGAAATTACGTTTCCCACACGGACCGAAAGAAAACCAAATTCAAAGAGAAAACGTTTATTGCCGTATAACTAAGTGAAAGATGTAAAATAACGTCTTTTTTGCTAAAAATGTTAAGACAGAAACCAAGATAAAGCTAAAGTAAAACCAGAATATGCAGGCAATTTCTCAGAAAGAAAATTTATAGAATGAAAAAAATTTAATATGTCATTTACTATCGCTACATAATCTGCAAAAATTTCATAACATACTCGTTAAATGGTTCTTGGTATTTAAATATTAACGTAAAACTAAAAAGAATAGATTTTTCCACAAAGTAAACAAGTTATTTATTAAATAGAATCTTCTGTAGGAAATCGATGGATATTCTTCTCTTTGTTGCATAAATCGATTAAAAATTATCCATTTAGCAAATAATAATTTTCAGAATGGCTTCACTTTTCATCTTTAAAGCAATTTTATCTGTCCATTCAAATATCTCTTTGTAGAATTTAATTTGAACAGATTTAGGGAAGCAAACAAACTTTCAACTTAATTATTGCTAAGCCTTACATAATTTACAAGAATATACCATTGATTGTTACGAATGATGCTTTCAAATGTGGTGAAGTACAACTGCAGTTTTAGGCACTCTAATGTATAAATGAATAAGATTTATTCCAAAATCGTGGATTTAATTTAGAGTTCTACGACGAATAATCAATTATTTTCGCCCTAAGACTCATTAATTATAAAGATTATAAGTCAGCAAGACTTGAAATTAGTTCAATTCAAAGAGACAGGAATTGTAGTAATCTTCGTTTCACTATTGTTTAAGTTTACGGAAATCAAAGCTTGTCTGCAGCTTTAATAACTTTTGATGAAACATTCCACGTAATTAATATGAAACCAAAGTTTTGATAGAGGAAGGATACGCATTAATTATTCTATTATATTTCGGATTCCTTGTATAAAACAGAGTTTCGTTAAGGTTCATCTTTCAGCTCGATGTCTGGGATGTATTACTAAGCAATAACTAATCAGGTTTCAGGAAATTCTAGATTGGCAACTGATTATCTAAAAGTGAACTACAACAGTGATTGCTTGGAGCGATTTATAACTGTGATTTATTCTAGTGATTTAGATTTCCAACTGCTACTGAGATTTGAAACGAATAATCGATTATTTTCCCTCTAATAAGCCTTAATTATAAATATTATAAGGCAACAAAGCTGAAATTATCTCAATTACATTTAACGAAACCAGATTGGCAACTGATTACTTTACTGTGTTTACAACAGTGACTATTTTAGAGTGATTTACTACTTGAGATTATCAATTGCTTTCCAGCGCTGGAACTAATATAGAGATAACTTAACCTTAAGACAAACATGTTTGAAAGGAGAAAACTGATCTAAGTTGAGGCTGAAATTCACTCAATTAGAAATCGTCAAGTTGAGCTGAAAACTTTCTACATTAGTGTGATTAGTAAACATTGATCTTGTAAAGTATCTTAAATTAGTAACTACTTAGAGTAATTTGTTACAAATATAGAGCTTTGAATTGAGCTATGGCATTTTACAGCCTTAAAGTGAAATAATTATAAAGATTATATGCCAGAAATATTTGAAATTGATTCAGTTCGAACATTCAAGATTTGTGGTCATCTTTAAATGTTAGTTGGTTTTCTGGTAGGGTTATTGAAGTAAAAATTCAGCTAATCGAGTTGCAGGAAATACATTATAGACGATTCAATCTCTTACAGTAATTTAAAGCATTGATTTTAAAACTATTTAAAATGATTTGTAACAAGCTTAGGGTTAAACAAGATCATTATGAAACTGTAAGCCATCAAAACTGAAATTAGACTTGGCGTAATTGAATTGGCAGCTGGATATTTTAGTGTGATTTTCAATTGTGATTATTCTTGAGTGATGTACGACAGCGGCGATTTGAATTATTTAAAATAATAAACAGGGACGAATATCATTATAAAACTGTGGGCCATCAAAACTGAAATCAGACCTGGCGTAATTTAATTGGCAGCTGGATGTTTCAGTGTGATTTTCAATTGTGATTATTCTTGAGTGATGTACGACAGCGGCGATTTGAATTATTTAAAATAATAAACAGGGACGAATATCATTATAAAACTGTGGGCCATCAAAACTGAAATCAGACCTGGCGTAATTGAATTGGCAGCTAGATGTTTCAGTGTGATTTTCAATTGTGTTTATTCTTGAGTGATGTACGACAGCGGCGACTTGAATAATTTAAAATAATAAACTGGGACGAATATCATTATAAAACTGTAAGCCATCAAAACTGAAATTAGACTTGACGTAATTGAATTGGCAACTGGATGTTTTAGTGTGATTTTCTATTGTGATTATTTTTGAGCGATGTACGACAGCGGCGACTTGAATAATTTAAAATAATAACCTGGGATGAATATCATTATAAAACTGTAAGCCATCAAAACTGAAATTAAACTTGGCGTTATTGAATTGGCAGCTAGATGTTTTAATGTGATTTTCAATTGTTATTATTCTTGAGTGATTTACGACATCGGCGAATTGAATAATTTAAAACGACTTTAAAATAATAAACTGGGACGAATATATCAATAAATTTGCTTTAAGATCCATTAATTATAAAGATCACAAATGAGTGTAATTCAGAAATAATTCATTTCCAAAAGAATTGAATTGTGGATATCTTTATTCCATTCCGTTAAATCATACGTAGGTTTCCAAGCGTTCTCTCGCTGGTGTGTTGCGGATGTTTGAAGAGTGGGTGCCAGCTCAGGTATCGTCCTCGTCATCTGACCGCGGTTCAAACGAGGTCCGTCCCAAAATACCCCTCGTCTTGCTTGAAAAGGGGACGTTAATATAAACTAAATTAAACTAAACTTTATTGCATTCTTTTGTAATACATGTAAATCAAAGCTGATCTATAATTTTCAAAACTTTCGATGAAATTTTCTGATTACTTGACATAATACCAAAATTTTAATAAAGATTGGATGTATAATATTAATCTATTGACTTTCAGGATTATTCGTACAACTGACCTTCAGGGTTAGTCGCACAAAACAATTTAGTCAAGGCTTTGGTATTTGGATGATATTAGTAATCAGTCAACCAATCCGGTTTCAAGAAATGTGTTTTGACAACTGATAAGACGAAGAATTACTGGGATAAAGTGATTTAAAAATCCCAAATCATTAAAACTCGGACTTATTACATTTAGACGGTGATCTTTTTACCATTCTCTTGTAATTCATGGAAATCAAAGCTGATCTATAACTTTCAAAATTTTGATGAAACTTTCTGAGTTCTTAACATAAAACAAAAATTTTAATAAAGAAAAAGATATAAAATATTGATTGACTTTCAGGATTAATCGTACAATTGATCTTCGTGGTTAGTCGTACAAAACAATTAAGTCAAGTCTAGTCTTTCAGTTTGGTATTTGGATGGTATTAGTAAACAGTCAACCAATCCGGTTACAGGAAATGCTTGATTGACAGCTGATAAGACGAAGAATTAATGGGATAAAGTGAGTAAAAACAGTTGGTGTGTTGCTAGATTGATGGAGCAATCCTTTCGTTTGTCTGTGTCGGACTTCATCAATGTACTAACAACGTTGTTTCCATAGATTTTTCATTTGTAATTAGGCCATTTGCCTTGTCTATAATCTCTGAATTAATACTTTTACTATAGTGAAATACATACGTATCCGTGTAACTTGCAAAGAACCGAAAATAACATAAAAAGATGCCAAAATAAATTTCTATATTTAAACCCAAGGAAATTCTCTTTCAGTTACTTAATCTAATTCTGTATCAACATCACTACATTTTGAAAGAAAAGTTGTATTTTAAGCATGATAAACTTTTGAAATTTTTCGAACAGTATTTTATTCTTTTTTCTCAAAACAATATAGAAATCTGTCAATCTGTATTATTAAATTCATGCTCCTTTCTTTAGATTCCGATAAATATTTTCAGATCTATAGTAATTATCTTCCAAACGTTAATGAATCTTTCTGAAAACCACTGAATTAGATTTTTGAAAGAAATTTTGTAGGTTTGAGGAATCGGTTACTGGAACTTACATTTACAGTTAAGTAACAAAGAAGGTTCATTTTTTGAACGACGATTTGTTTATTACCATTATTTAATTCTCTATTGGGCAATGTTAATTGAAGTTTTACTTATAATGAAATATTTTAATAATTTAAGTTTTGTATTGTCGGTTTTAAATTCAGCTTCGGATTATTCGTATAATTCGTCGAGTTACACTGTTATAACTTTGCATGCAGAGAAGAGTTTATTTCATTGGAAATGTTTTGACCAAATATAGCATTGCATACAGAGAAGAGTTTACTTCATTGGAAATGTTTTGAACATTTATAACATTGCATGCAGAGAAGAGTTTACTTCATTGGAAATGTTTTGAACAATTATAGCATTGCAAACAGAGAAGAGTATACTTCATTGGAAATTATTTGAACTAATTTGCAAACCTTGCATATAAAAATTAGAATAGCAACTATATAATGGTGA
The DNA here is from genome assembly GCA_013235015.1 of Araneus ventricosus. Classification (NCBI taxonomy): domain Eukaryota; kingdom Metazoa; phylum Arthropoda; class Arachnida; order Araneae; family Araneidae; genus Araneus; species Araneus ventricosus. The sequence goes on along the minus strand of BGPR01012572.1, from coordinate 13,762 downwards.
TTAAGATTTGCATGTAAAAAAGTTCTAAAATTGCCCATGGATAGAACGTTAATGAAGTAATAAAAAGTAAGGAAAACGGTTTACTCAAACCAAATAATAATTTTACAAATTAAGATCAAATGTTCAATGCTTGTTTCGAAATACTTTTTTTCCTGATTTTGGTGCCTCTTTTTTATCTGAAGGAACATTGTTCTGGCTTCATTATTTCTAACACGAAAGGTAACTAATAATCTCATTGGTTGTAATATAATCATCAGCTGATTTAATAATGAGAAAAAAACATTCAAATGCTCTCATATCCATTTACAATTACGTGTTAATTCATTAACACATATTATCCAACTTCTGCATAAATAATAGATTGGATAATGTATTTAATAATACATAGCGAAAGCGATCCATTTCCTCTTCTTTTTCATTATTCCCTACTCCAATTAGATACCAACGACATTTTTTATCACACTCCCCTTTATATCTCTTTCCCAACACAACATCTGCCGGGAAATCACGTGATTATATGTATCGCCAACTTAATCAGTGGTTTGTAAAACCCACACGTTGTCCATTCGACCCTGGTGTTATCAGTGGCGTCGAGACCAGTACACACCTAGTCCCGAACGAAAGCACAGAAGCGTTAAGCAAAGATCACTCATTAATATTAAACATCGCTCATGCATAGCAATGAAAAGAGGACGATATTAATTAAGTTCTTTGCTGGCGGCTGTACTGGCCAGATATCACGTTGGCGAGGTTGGAAGACATAAAAAAGGCTCGACAGAAGAGGATTTTGTGATGGAATAATTCATTTTGCGTCTGTGCTGTGTCCAGTCGCCTGGAATATTTGCTGACGGCTGAAACTTAGTTTGTCATTATTGTGTGATGTGGGGGTGTCTTTTTTCTTGTGACAGTCAGAGTGACTTATTAAATAAGTAGAAAGCAAATGATTGAAAAAATGAATCATATTTTCTGAGGTAATCAGTTTGTCAAACATATAAAAAGGAACTCATCTAGAAGAGCGATTAGTAAGAAGACACTGAATTTGTTACTTTTGCGATGCAAATATGATTATATTTCTAAGAGTTCATTAATACTGTCACAAAATAGTCTCCTGTCACAAACTTTCTTTATAAATAATGGCATTTTTATTTAATCAGAAAGCAAGGAGGAATAATTAGAGACATTTTTCATGAAACTTTAATTACGCAACTATAGCAATTCTGCAAAATACAAAATGATTATCTTTTCTGTGATTTCGTTTTACAATGTATTTTTGGTAAACCTGGAGTTTAGGGTGCGTACTATTTTCGGGCTAATTTTCTTTGGCGCAATTTTATTTGCCGTCGCCAAACACTGTTTAGGATGCGCAGTGAGTTTTTTATAGGTCTCCTGCGCATTCGATGCCTATGGCATCTCAAACGAGAGATTGAGCACGCAATGCCTTAGGCATTGGTCAAATTATTACCGGTCAAATTTTCTTGAGTTATTGTTAGGCACAAGAAGCGAGTTTGCCAATATCACTAGTTAGTCTCGTAAAAACTATAATCCTTGTAGTAGAGACAGGCAGCTTGAGTAACACTAGTTATGAAGAGCTTCTGGATAATAAGCTAAAAGCGTCCTGGAATTTTGCAGTGGAATTTCTATGACATAGAGCATTTCTTATTGTTTCAGAAATGACGAAACATATGAGCTAAAAGAGACATTTATTTGGACGACCACATTTAAGAACATATTTACAGATTACCACATTTCCATTTAACAGGGTTGATACTTGTCCTACATCTTATAGGTACAGTACCAGCGACTGCTTACATGGCACTGAAGTCTCTCCGAGGAGAGAATGCTTAGAGGACCTACAGACCGTACGTCTAAATGACATAGTATAGACAAGTATATATACTCTGTTAATAATCAGTAGATCTACATATCAGCTGCGGGAATCGAATAGAGAACGTCATACGATTCAGATTAAATAGCTGCTAATATGGATGTCAAGTGAAGTGACTAGCTCAAACAAATGACGTCAAAATCTTAAAGAAAGAATGCTTCCAATCTTAGAGTAAAGGTACGAGAGACAATTTAGAAAAGATGCTAGCTTCGTAGCTTAAAATGTAGAATTTCCTAACAGTTATAAAATCATCAGCTTCTTCTCTTTCAGCAAAGTGGTCCCTTCGTAGCTTCGCTTTTTCATGGAGAAACGAAAGACACAGAGAAAACACGAACACAGGATATACACGACGTCTGAAGACGATGAAACGTAGCAAGGGAACCATTGTTTCCAGAAAAAACAATCCTTTTTCGATATTTGGAAACCATAATCAGCAACACAGAGGAAGAGAATTACCAAACTCGATGATCGAAAATCTTTAGAAGAGAAGCGAACGATTATTGAAAAAAATCGTTCGGTAAATTATCAAAAAATTTCCAAACGAAGTATTATTCAAATTCGTACGCCGACCAATCAAATAGAAGAGAGCAGACAGTGGACCAATGGAAATGAGACGAAATTAAGGGCATCCGCCGTAGGCCGGTAAACAAATCACTGACGGCGCATGCGCAAATGACGCCGAAAAAATTTTCAGCTCGCATCCAAAACAAATGTTCTGGCACTATCTCTCTTGGCGACAAACAATTGGCGAGCTTAAGGGAAACGAAGTGAGCACTCACCCTAAATTCCAGGTTAACCGTATTTTTTTCTGTTCTCATTTTTATTAATGGTTATAATAAATCATAATTTATTCAGTCTTGTTAAAAACGAAAATAACCGATGTATTTTATAAGAAAAATCAATTCACAGATAAAAATCTGAGTCTAAGCTCCGCATGAAACGATACTTATATAATAGGTTCCATCAGTCTATGCTAGATAATTGAGTGAAACCTTAATGCAATATGTGAACTTAGTAACACGGTACAATAATCAGTAAAATTTCAGAACAACACGGAGAACAAAAGATTATACTTTTGTGATTATTAAAATCCCTGAACACTTTGAAACGCGATTTATTCGCTTATACCCAAGAATACCTCAATTTAAAATCTTTGAGTAACACTACAAAATGAAAGCTTTAACCCTTTTCAGCCCAAATCATTATTTTCTAGTAAAAATGAATGGAAATTGAAAAAATATCTTAGAAATATTTCTTTGATAAAATTATTTATTTATTCTAGAAATATTAAATAATTGCATCCATATCAGTTATTTAAAGTTATTCGTTCTTTAATTATTTGTATCCAGATCATGTTGCCATCTAGTCCCATCAAAAGCTCTCCGGGCCAAACTAAAAGCAGAAATGCATATGAAATCAAATTATTCTGGTGCTGCCGAATGGCATCACAAGCCTGAACATGCTAAATTAAAAAAATTATCTAATATAAAAAAATCACCTGAGCGTTAATATTCCCCAGGATTGACTGTAAAATCTTTAACCCTCTGAGGACGATTGTCACATGAGCGTGCCACCTGCTTGGCACCTTCTCTCCCGACTGTCACAAATACGTGCCGGCTCTTGTGGCGTTTAGCTCGCGACTGTCACGGCGGCATGACACCAGCTTTAGAGGAATTAGGCTTAACTGAAAAAAGTGCACGCCACGCACGTTGGGAAAGATCGGTCAGACGGAACCGCACGTTCTACGTGCGGCTGTCCTCAGAGAGTTAATTTTCCTATTATTTACAAAAGTAAGGACTAGAAGTCCAAATGATGACAAACAAAATCCAGTGGATGGATATATCTTGTCGAAAGAAAAAGGCATCCTTTATCTGTGCTTAGTTTTGATAACATAGAACACGTTAATTAACACGATTTATGTGCATATCTAAAGTGAAAATTGATGGCTTATGAATAATTTTCTTAATTACAAAAATATAATACATTGGTTTTATTTTTAATTTTTGAAACTAAACCTTTTTTTAAAAACTAGTTCTTTGTTTATTATAACGCAGTTCTTCCTGGCAGCATAAAAAAACCTCTTATATAATGCTTAGCAATTAATTCTTTGCTGAAAAGATGGGAAATCAGATTCTTTAACGAGAGAAGCGTGGCCTCCGTTTTAACGCGACCTTACGGCGTTTTGTTTGTCTGTAAATTTGTTTCTTACGCAGTCACTGCCAAACGCGTTGTTCGATTTCCTCCGAATCTGGCAGGAATGTTTCTTGAAGTCATTAAAAACGACGCATTTGAAAGGATTTTTATTTTTTATGGCATTTAACAATGGTTGCCGTTTTAATGGTTTCAATATCTGTAGGTCCTACATTTTTTAGGACGCGAAGTCTACTGTTCACAGAACTACTTGTTATAAGAATTAATGAATATTGAATTCAGACATCTGGTGAAGAATAATCAATATAAATTAAAAATCGAAACCACTTCCAATTGGTATTATTTTCCTAATTTTAAGAATTAATATTGAATTTAGACATCCGGTCAAGAATAGTCTATCAATTAAAAACCGAAACCACTTCCAATTGGTATTTTCTTTATAATTTTATGAATTAATCAATATTGAATTCAGACATCCGATTAAGAATAATCAATATCAATTAAAAACCGAAACCACTTCCAATTGGTATTCTTTTCCTAATTTTAAGAATTATTATTGAATTCAGACATCTGGTCAAGAATAATCAATATCAATTAAAAACCGAAACCACTTCCAATTGGTATTCTTTTCCTTATTTTAAGAATTAATAGTGAATTCAGACATCCGGTTAAGAATAATAAATGTCAATAAAAAAATTAAACCACTTCCAAATAGTATTCTTTTACTATTTTTAAGAATTAACCAATAAAGAATTCAGACACCTGGTCAAGAATAATCTACGCAGATTAAAAACTGAACCACATCCAATTGGTATTCTTTTCGCAACTAAACCTGCCTGCCAGACTTAAGTCCCTTCCCATTCTCGGTTCATCCCCGTAATCAGGGGTCCTGTGTCCGAAGTCTGTTTACCAAGGTCAGCGGCGCTTCATCCACTACCTAGAACTCAATCTCATCAGTGATTCCGAAGAACAGGACTAGATTAAGCTTAATCCAGCTTAGATTGAGCTCCCCATTCGAGTCACGTGCAATGGCGGAAAGCCGAATTGTTCACGGGATAGTCGTTAAGTGTCGGGGAGCCATTGGGGAATGCTGTCTGAACCATTCACTGGTGGCCGGGGTGTGAGGGATAGTGAAATATTATTGGAGTGGAATTTCTGGATGTCTGGAGCAGGCTGCTGTGGCTCAATTATGATTCATTCTTTGAGGTTAAAAGATTTTGCAAATGTGTGATAGGTTGATAAGGAAATGGGGAAAATGCAATATGCGAGAAAAACGTGTTTAAAGTTTTATCAGTTGAGTGCCTATTTCGCCAATTCTATGTAAAAAGGCAGATTTCCCAAGTATAAGAGATTTCTAAAATCAATATGTTAGATCACTAATCCCGTTTCCTCCCAGGAGGTGCAAATCTTATTCTTTTTATTACAAACCCATATCTGCTTTCTAATCCACTATAGAAAGGGTCCCCACTTTCTTGCCCACGCGCACCCCCAACTATTATATCCACCCAACCATCCGTCTATGGAAAGAAGTTTTTATCAATTTTAAGGTTAGCTTAAAAGTGAAATGACTAGAATTAATAACATTCGCAGAACTTATTCTCGATTTTATATTTATTACGTTTTTCATTATTATTTGACAATATTATATGTCCAATGCCGAAGCAAATGAAACCAGTATTGTAATTATTTATTTGTAACTTATAAGGAAATTTTTCTAAAATTTGCACTTCGTGATAATTGACTGTCCAAATTAAATAGCAAGTATTCACTTGGAGAAACAAAATTCTCTAACTTTTTTAATCCCTTATGTTTTCTTGTTTCCGCCATTAACAACTTTGATTTCGCGTACCCCTAAATGGTCCTTCGAGTAACCCCAGGGATGCGCGTAGCACAGATTGGGAACCTCTGCACTATAGGGATGAAAAATTCATTTCATGGCTCAGTACTGTGTCGATGTGAAAGATAGTTTTTGAAGTTGTAGAAAACGACAGAACACTAAAATTGATTATTGGGCAACTAACCTCCTTTCTTCCAAGCATCACATATACTTTGATGTAATAAAATGGGTAATATGATAATAAAAAAATATCTACATAAAAGCTGCATTAGAACAATTGCATTTGATCTATCTCTCTTCTGCCGAGTTAATATATACTTTTTCAGGCCCGTTTCTGAAGAGCGTGGATGCGCGAGGCGGCCGCCCTCGTCAACTTCCTTCCTTAATTTCTTAAAAATTACCCAAGTATTTCTAAATTGCATGAAATTATTCAAACAATTATATTTGCTTCAAATTTAGTTGTATTCAAGTAAGATCTCAAGGAGCGAAGAAGCAAAGGATTAAATCATTTTTAGAGTGCTACCGTTTTCGGGAATTAGGTTTAGGTTTAGAAAAAAAGAAGTTTGAGGCGCATGCTTATATATATATATATTATTTATGTCGCTTTGTCTTGAACTGAGGCAAAATTGTTTTTAAAAAAAATCTCAAGCTGGTTTTCTGAAGCTTTTCTTTACAAATAAACGAAATAAAAAACAAAAACATAAATCCTTCCGTGCAAGTCGGAAGAGGGGATAGCATCCTCTTGAGGCTGTATGGTGATTGCTATCTTTAGGAGAGAGATGGCAAAGAAGCATGGTCATGAATGACCACTTCTTTTTTTGCAACTATATTTTACTGTCTTAAAACTAAAGGTAAAGATGACCAGTGTCGTCAAAATTGGGCTCGCTTAGCTCCAACTTCAAAAAGTAATAAAAAGCCACTAAATTTTAACAGGGGGACAAATGAAATTTGAGTGGGAAATAGGAAACTCCCTAGCGCCTTTCTCAGATTTATGTGTTTGAGGTGGGGGTAGAGAAGGTATTAGATAATGGTTGCATTGTTGTAGAAATGGTAAAGTAATGACTCGACAACAGTATTAGGCATATGAGGGTTTGCATAGAGATATACTATTGAACAGAATGGCTTGAATGAGCAAAAATCCATCCAATAAGGATGGATTTTTGCTTATTCCGAGTTTCATTGAAAATGATTGGGAAAAAAGCGTCATTCCTGTTTTGAGTCTGCAGAGGGTCATAGTAATAAATACTATTACTTCGGTACCGTCTAAAAAGAGTTTATTTCGAAGATGGTGAACTCAAACTATTATTTCTCTATTTTCGCACCGATTTTGTTGTATTTCTCTATTTTGTTATGTTCGCTATTGTCACTTTGCACAAGAAACCAAATGCCGTTATTCTGTATTAGATTCATAATTATGACAGAAAAAGAAGAGAGAGTTATGGCTGAAAGTTTTGTAAATACACACAGAGGAAAAATCATCTGTAGATTTCGACTAGTAGAGAAATAGTTTTAATATCAGAAATAATCATGTGTCCAGAGATATAGAAACTAATGCTTCAATAAATTCCTTACTGGGTAACGCGTCCACTTTTATCTTTATTTGTTCAATTTTCAAATGGTATGATATCCCTAGAAATATTAATGTCGCTAGTTGTTCCTAAGTCACTAACTATTGAATTAATCAAGCTACTAGTTAAAATTATCAGTTTCCTGAATCCATCTAGATCTGATGTGGCCTTCAGCAAATACGTTAATGGTGCCGTAGCATTAGCGATTAATCTTGATATTTTCATAGAATTTCCCTTTAAAAGGCACAGAAAGTTCGTCTTTTCGATCATGAATACACTGATATGGTGCGAAGGAAAGGAGAATTGAGACCGAAAGACCGAACACCCAAAATTATTATTTAGATTGCAATTTTACCTAACAATTGTGGAAGCTACTTAAAATTCCATTCAAGAAAGGTTTGACTCCTTAAATAAATGCAACACATTGTTTAAATTTCTAATTGAATTTAGGAATATCTCCGAAGATGTCATAAAAAATTCGTGTTCAGATTTTGATATTTCCGTATAAATTTCTAATGGCGATTCAATATCTGGGGGTATTGATGGTGATAACTTATGTAATAAATTAATGATGTACAAAATCGCTAATTATAATTTTGCTGAACCTTTAAAAACTTGAAATTTATTGAAGCAAGTAATTTAAATTCATCATTTTCCAACTTTTATGTAATATTATTCTTAATTAAATTTAATTTATTCTTAAGAATATATTTAGCTCTGTCATTCACAGTTTCAACAGGTGAAAGACGTTTCTTTTAAATAAAAATAATTTAATCTTTCTCAAAATCGTCGATGTGCTAACAGAGATTGAATAACTTGGGTTTAATTGCAATAGAGAAAGAGTTGTCAAAAGAAAATTAACTTAAAAGTCATTATTGACGAACTTTAAGTAAGAGAGCAAGAAAAGTGCAATTTTAATTTAATATTTTATTTAGTGGAAAAATCATGAAACATGTAATACTTAATAATATAATCTTTTCTTTTTAAATTGTTGCACTATATATGCATATTCATATTTTGTTATCTTATATGTAAATATCTTTAACAGGTGAGATGTGAAAAAATAGAGTTTTAATAAACTTGTATTTCCGAGTATATAAGGCGATATCTTTTTCAAGAAAATTAAATCTGTAATCGACACTCATTTTAATTCGGAATTTCATTGATGAATTAATTAAACTTGCGACCGATTCGTTCAAATGCATAAATCAAGTCTTCTTCCACCTGCGAAGAAATTTTCTTTAATTTATTTTCACACTAAGGAAATTGCGTAAATTTTCAGGTTTAAATAAACTAGTTTAGAAAACGATTGAAGGTATTATAGAATGAGCGGGCGGCTGAAATTAAATGGCACGATAGCAGCTTTGTCTCTAGAAACAGACCTGTATTTTTTATTGATGCTACTTAAAAAGTCTTTTCTGTAGCACAACGGTGGCAGCAGAATGTCAGATGTCAGGTAAACGAAATTTTAATACAGCTTTTAATTTCCGGTTTAGAATATAGATTTCAATCAGTTCATCTACTGATAAAACACATTGGAAGTAAAAAATAGGTTTCTCAAAATACAAAGAATGTTTTTGTTGCAGTGAGCTGATAAATGATAATTCTATAAGGGTTTTTTGCCTTGTAATTCGTATGGTTTCATATATTAATTATACAGAAGCATATACCTACTTAAAGTTTTAGTAACAAATTTACAAAGAAGTATTTCATGCAACATTCATAATCTTGTTAGGGCTTACAAATTTAAAATACTGTAACAAAAATCGCTCTGTGGATGTATGGTGTAAACATTCTAACACGGAGGATAATGGGGAATTAAGGTTTATTCACAAATACGCAGGAAAATACGTAGCACAGGTAACAGGAACAATAGATGTTGCACAGATTAGCAATTCACAGGTAATAACAGTTCAGCGCTTTCAGATTTAGCAACACGAACAGTCAGCAAATCACTAATAATGACAATAACAGCACTTTCAATAGCGCTCAACTCACGGGCTTTCTAAGTCACCTTGCAGAGGAAACTTCAAAGTCGTTCCAGTCGATCAACACACTACTGCTCTGTGATCCAAGTGCGGTCCTTTTATAAACTACCCGACGGGCCTTGACGTCACATGGAATCATCTAGTACATTCAAGTGTATCTCCTCTCTTAATAGAGATATCGAGAAAATGATCGCATTTTCTGGAATCTTCGATTTGTCGCAAAAATGGTCGCCAAGGTCAGGAGTCCAGGCCTGGCTGCTGCCTGTCATCTGATATTTACCACTGTAAAATTCTCTTCCCAACAATAAAACTAACATTGCAGGGAATTGACTTTCCATGTCCGTAAAAATAAATTTTAATAGTTTAAAATCTTTTAATAACATGCTTTTTATTTGCTATACGTCTACTTATTCCTTAGCTAAATAAATTATTTCTAGCTGGCATTGCTAACCTTAAGATAAGTTGCAAAAATGCCTGTATTATTTATCTTGGGTTTTTAAAGCAAATATGTTAAATATATGAGAAAGAATCATTTAGCAAAAGGTTTGACTGCTATTGAAACGGGAAGAAATATAATCACAAAATGGAAAAAAAATTCTTTTCAATATAAGTTTTATGTGTAAATTGATAATCTGTACTTTTTTCTTCAACTGAATGTGAAATCCTTTCTGTTTGATAATTGAACTAGATTTCAACTGTCTCAGTACATATAATAGAAATATCAAAACTTTGTGAATTGCCCTTTTCTAAGAAAAGTAATTTTACTGATACTTTATTAACTGTAATTAATTTCAATTAGTTCTTGCCTGAATATTCTTTTTATTGGCAATCAAAATTTTATGTAAGCCTTTTCTTAACATTTCTTGTAATACTTAGACTGGATGTAAAATCAGTGAATTACAAGTTAAAAATTAGTGTTCAAGAGATTCAAATACAACCCCTGTTTATTATTTCCCTAATTCTGAATGATTTCATTCGAAACAAAATATCTCGACTAGAGGTGGAAAACTGGAAACATTATTACTTCCGAACTCGTCAAAACCAGAAATGAAATATATCTCAATTTCTGTAAAACATAAAACGAATAAAATGTGATACATTTCCCCACATATATCACAATTTTCAAAACGCGAATACCTTCTCCAACACAATATTTCACCTCACATTCACGCAGCAGCCATCTCGAAGATCTATCCTCTGATACAAAACACTCAATAAATCAATCCCACTTCTATTGAATTTGAAGAAGCAGAACTATTTCGTTGATGAGAACTCTCGCGATGAAATGACACTGCAGCAAATTTTCCCCGCGTCGATGCTGATTCATCTAGAAGAGAGTACACCAGAACAAAATTTCCTCTATCTCATTTGACTCTAAACTCAAGAATCGTGTCTAGATTTTTGAACAGTAAATTCCGAATGGAAGATACAGCGTATTGAATATTTTTCTCAATTGTAACTTCCTTCGAAGATATGATGGTCCAATATCTCGCGGGAAACGTGACATAGCGAGAAAAGGCGAGAGTTTCTGGAGAACTGCAGAGTCCTTTGGAACCATTAACCCGACGCGTGTTCTTTGATGTGTGTTGTTAACCTAATGCGTTTCCATTCCGAGCCGGAAATTTAAGATTGATGAAATCTTGTTCTGAAGAGGGAGTGTGATGTTCGTTCTTTCGTTCGTTAAGTATTTAACATGAAGTACTGCTTTGGTATAAATCATTGATACCTCGATGCTCAGAGACGTTACATAGTTACTAATTTTGTCGTCACGACGTGTTTGAAACGACGTAAATATAAGCATTTATCAAATATTTTAAAGAATGCTATATTCGAGAAAGAATTCATAAATTTTATCATTATAAAATGAGAACATAAATGCAGTAAAATCGTATAAAATTGGCGCGATTTATGCATAAATACCTACAACCTAGCGATGAAATCAAACATAAAATTAAATCATGTAAATTAAAAAGTGAAAAAGAGGTATTATGGAGGCTTTCGGAATTACATTATATAATGTGCTCATCAAAGTCTTTCATCACGACTATGATTGCAAAATTGGCGTCTGAATAATATAAAGTGACTATGCGCTATTCGATTAGACACTTACAGAGACATAAAGTGCTATAGAATTGAGTTATCATGCCAGTCTCAAAAACTATGCAAGGCAAAATAAAATTATTAGTTATTATGTAAATTAAAAAGTGAGAAAGATGTATTATGGAGGCTTTCGGAATTGCATTATATAATGTGCTCGTCGAAGTCTTTCATCACGACTATGATTGCGAAATTGGCGTCTGAATAATGTAAAGTGACTATGCGCCATACGATTAGACCACTTATAGAGTCATCGAGTGCTATAGAATTGAGTTATCATGCCAGCCTTAAAAACTATACATAAATAAGCCATATTTGAGCTAGAACATTGGATCGGAATCGCAAAGATGATCCGCTACAGGGAACTCTTTGCCAAAGAAGTAAGTAAAAGAAAAGGTTTAATTAAGTAAAGAAGTGCCGTTTAAATGCTCAACTCAGATAGAAAGGAACACAAATTTACAATAATAGAACAACCCAGTTGCATGAATAACAACATTACAAAGTCGTGTGTGGCATGACAGATTCGATAATGGCAAATAGAACATCTAATCAATAACAAACCTTTGGAGTACTTAAAATAAGTGTTCAAAAGCCGTGACGTTTCAGGAGAAACACGCTTTGCATGTTGTTACTCATACAACTGGGTTGTTGCCCTATTGTAAATTTGTGTTCTTTTAAATTTGTATTGCACATTTTATCTGGTATGACATTTTCTCTTTCTTAACTAGAAGATTTGTACCCGTCTAAGTCGGACTTTAAGCTTGTCAGTAATATCTCAGATTTGTCACAGATTTACTAACGAAAGTTGATGAAGAAAATCTCACGTAGATTTCTAAAATGATTAAGAAATAACAAAAAAGCATGACGAATAGAACTGATGAATCAAATGACAGTGCTATGTTACACCTTGACTTTCACAAAAACAAAGAGATTGATTTACAATATCCTGACTTTGTTGCTGATGAATACGTTTACGGTAATCTGAAAAAAATGCAACGAGTTTTTCCTATCTTCTTGAGATTCTCCTTCTCTTCTTTCACGATGGTATTCATTATCTGCAGCACGCTTCCAGTTTAATGTCTCTTGGCTTTGTCTCGCCCTCCATCATGCAAATCTCTCTCTTGATAACCTTCGTTTCCTTGCTGTGGTATCTTCTCTATCCATTTTGTTCACCAACAATACTTCGTTCCTCTTCAAAACGCTCAACCAACGCTTCCTCTTTCAAAGATAAGGGGAATTCACTTTCCCCTTCGAAAACCGAGTCGAATTCTAAGAAATTTTGTTCCCCCGCTCCGACTTCTAAGAAAAGAAGTCTTCCCTTCTGGGCAAGCCACTTTTGGTACGTTGCCCCGTCCACTTTACTGAACGTTAGCGACGTCAGACGATGATTATATTATAGATTCTCTGACAAAGAATACCCTGTAGCGGATCATCTTAGAGTTTCTGACCCCGTGTTCCATTGCAAAAATTATTGTTTTCTGTATCCCTGTCTTACCCTTGATGGTTGAAAACGACCTTTTTGAACACCCTCTATTCTTCTTACGTATGAAACTCTCTAGTATACCCGGCGTTGCTCGGGATAAAAATATTTTCAAGTCTAAGTAATTATAACACTTTAAAATTAATTAAACAGTTTTTCGCAGTAACGTCTTCCTTTGATTTTCGCCGTTCACTCTAGTGTTGTCTGACATCCTCGGCCAGCAACAAAACTCCACTTATCTTTTTTGTCTTGAAGACGAATCTAGCCACGAATCCTTGGTCCGCATTTCCCTTCCCCATCATTGATTGCTACGGCGACAACAGAAGCTCTTTCATATCTTAGTTTTATTGTCATTCTCCGGAGTGCAATTCTCTTCTTTTTTAATGTTTGTGTGACTGATCAGAAAAACACCTACACACTCAATTAGGATCATTTTAAAATTTGTGAAGGTAAATAAACATTGTATAGAGAGAGAACACAACGTCATAGGATTGAAAGAACCTAACAATTTCAAAAACTCTTTGTCACATTATGCTGACAAATCAATCAATGTGACTTCCAACATCAAATTCCAAATCCATATGCGTTCCCACCAAAGGTCACTCCTCTATCAACAGACTCCCACTAACTTATTCACAAACGAATGAGATCTATCTCAAGCGAGCCTTATCTCTCTTAATACCCACATTTCTAGGCAAATGCTAGTCTAGGGAATCGCAATCGTTAACAAAATATGCAATTAGTTTCACTAACGCT
>BGPR01012571.1:3492-35424 GCA_013235015.1 Araneus ventricosus | reverse complement strand
GGCAACTGATGTCTTCTGATATTTTTATGAAAATAAATTTGGATTCAGTGTTCCAAATTTATTTATCAGTTGCGCACATTCGCTACACTGCCAGTATCAGTTGCCAATTGGAAAAAAAAAGATTTCCAAAATTGAAATTGATAAAAGTATAAACTCTATTGCCCATAGTTGCAGAACGTTCGACTGGTCTCGCTATAATATCTATTGAACACGAAATTGCAGCTCATCTTAAGTACATTAATTATAAAATTCGCAGAACCAGGGAAAATTAATTTTAAATATTAAATGTCGAAATGAAATATAACTGTAAATGCACTATTAAGTGCGATAATGAATTATTGATTATTGTTGTTTAAATAATGAATTATATTTGTTCTATTGAAATAGAGTTTCGTTAATTAAAAAAAGAATCATTCTTTATACCAAATCTGCTTATGTTTGAATATGATTGTACAAAGGGGAGAGGGAATTTTTCTTATCCTAAGAATATGTAGCCGTGATAAGAATATGAGTGTTACTATTTGTTTTGAAAATATGCGAGTCCGAACCCCACGATAACGCGAACTAAATACACATATTGAATTATTTTACATAATTTTCTTCTAAATCTGAACTATAGGATAATAAAGATTTCTCTTTTGAATTTTCAAACCTGCAGCATCTAACCCCAATTTCATAAGCCAGTTTGACGGCACGCGGAGAAAAGTACTAATAAGCCGAAGCTATTTCTCCTTCCCTTCACGGCAATAAATATTTCAATTAAAACTCATTGACCCAGATATACAGCTTTCATCTCATTAATTCACATTGCTTGCTAAGTGAAATATGTGCTTTCACATTTCATGCTGAAGCAAGAAGAGAAAGAAATGCTCTCACTGGCTATGATCCAAGGTTAGTGTATTAACATTCTAAACCGTGAGTGATTGGTAAAACCCATGCTCGCTATTGGTATTTATGTCAGTCAGGGTTGATATTCGCGGTGAAGGGGAAGATGCCTGCCCCATAATAGATCTTTTCTTTCAATATTGGTATGGAATGGAGGATAAGAAAAACAAATGATGGAACAAGAAATCATTCAAAATTTAGATATTATCTACATTTTAATTCATGTTGAGCTGCGTTTTTTAAGTTCGAGATAGATTTTCGTTAATTTCTTAATATTTATAAGATTTATTTGATAAGATTTGTATTCCTAAGAACATCAATATCAAGCAAACATCATTCGGAGTATTTTAATTTGATTCAAAAAATATTTCTATATTTTTTACAAGCCATTCCAATTATTTTTTTCTGAACTCTTTCAACTGAAATTTAATCTTCGGAAATCTAATGTATATTCCGCATGAAAAAAATATTATTCATAAGTAATTGAATTTCTAAAATAAATTGTAAGAAAAATGATAAAACGAAGTTATTTGATGTTTTTACGTTATTATTTAAGTCAATAAACATACCTGAAACTTTTTTATACATTTTTTTTACTGACAGCATTCCATCTTCTGTAGATCCAATTTTGGCTGTCATGATATTATGACCAGTGGCGAATCCGGGGGGGGGGGGGGCCCGGGGGCCGGCCCCCCCCCAGAGATAAGCCAGAAATCTTGATTTTATTTAAAATCACTACAACTGTTTGTTCTTAATTTCCCTTTTTTTTAAAAAAAAATTAATAATAATAACGTGACACCATTGCTTTCTAGCTTGACAGATTAGAAGATTTTCATACTTTTCTAGTCATTGCAGTTGTACTTATAACGTTGGCGCGGTCAAATACATTTTTTGGCTAGTTACTTCATTGCAATTTTTTATTAAATTATCGAAAGTATTGTAGGGGTTTTTTTTATTATTCCTATTGTCCGGTGAGTAAAATCTGTAAAGTTAAAGTGTTTTGGTTTACATAAGGCATGAGGTTTGAGATTCGTCACGACGATTCAAAGTTTTTATGACCTCACCCCCCCCCCCGCCGGACCCAAATCCTGGATTAGCCACTGATTATGACTGATATGTAGTCCTTAAAGTAGTGATTCATATGATTTCTGTTGACTTTCAATGAGTTAAAAGTTACCCGACACTGCTTCAAACAAGGAAAGGTTTCCAAACCTCTACTAGGGAAATCGGTATGCAATTGAATTCGGTAGACATCAAAAGCAACCTTTTGTTCGAACTCGTAAACACATCAGCAGTATTTTCCCGCGTTTTCTTAGAAAATTCCACGTTACGTAACCATTACGCAACGGAATGTTACGCAATCTTTACAAATGACCCGACCTCCTTCCGAAAGAAAATCGATGGCGTGCACTTGACAATGAACCGACTCTCGGGAGCCGTTTTCCAGAAATGGGAAAGTAAGCGAATCATTTTATGTTCGAAAGGGAGATGGTCCTTTCGTTCGGAAGAGTGCAGAAAAACGGGCAGGCGATGATCTGTGAACGGTGGTCTGTGCATTCATAGAAATCGATCCTGTGGTCCTGCCCTCCAACAGGCCTTTTGGCACAGCGCCGAGTGCTTTTCAGTCACGTAGTCACTTATCATTTCCGCACATGTGCGCGCCCCCCTGGGACCAGAAATAGCTCGAATCAGTTGTTAATATTGGATGTATAGTTTATTGAACTCTAACCTGGTGGATGTTTCGAACGATGTTCATGTACTTGCTTAGTCAGCGAGTTACATATTTATTTTCCTGAAAAAATTCTGCATTGGTCTTCAAATTTTTACTATTTTTAAAGTGAAGGGCGGTTCTTGATATTCTTAAAAGAGCAAGAGATATGAAATATCTTTTTAAATTTTTTTAAAAGTAGAATTTGAATCATCAGATTTCGAAGTCTTATTAACTCAAGTGATACCGGATGCCCCGTGTTAGCTGGAATATTAGCGGTTTTTTTTATTTATTGTTTGTCCCGAATTTAAGTCGAATATTTCGGATTTCCAGTTTTCACTTTCTCGTATACGAAGTATACAAAAAGAAAGTATTGTAACCGTTAAAAAATTCAAACTCGAGATTTTGACGAATCTCCACGTTTTAGACCTCCCTGAGTCCGAAAAACACAATTTGGAATTAATTGGAGTGTCTGTCTGTGAACACGATAACTCGAAAACTATTAGAGGTACGGGGATGAAATTTGGTATGTGATGGTATGTTTGGTATGTGTCATGAATGTAGCTCCGCATCAAATTTTGGACCAAATCCCTCTAAGGGTTGATTGTCTGTCGGTCTGTATAATCGCATATTTTTAATTGCAATAACTTCTTAACGAAATTACTTAGATCAATAAAATTTGGTATGTGGCCTTCTTACCTTGGTTGCAGATTTGTATCCAATTTTTTTGTCAATCTGTTAAAAAATGTCGTTTAAATTGCATAATTAATTTTTCAAATCCGATTCTCCATGCGCATGCGTACTGTAATACTTGAGCCGAAGAGTGGAACCTAGCAGTATGTGATAGATTCGTTTTAATCGGTACGCATCTCTTTGAATTTGATTCTTTACCTAAATATTTTACAACCACTATAATCTACAATGAAAAACCTTCTGATAGTCATTGGATTCTGGGTTACAATAGGTTCGAATTTTTTATCCACGTGGGGGTGAGGAAACAGCACCTTTTTGGGGAAGTATACGAGAAAGTTTAGGGTTTAGTTTATTAGTGAATAGCTCATATTTAAAAAGAGATTGATGAAATTCAATCATTAAAAAGTTACCTTCTGAAAAATTCTACTTCCATTATTTACTATGCACAGATTATGACCATCCTACTGTGAGCAATGTGAATTAATCAACCTGATTGAAAAATAGTAAAAGTAACAGCAAAACATATTATTTGTTCCTTATCTGTTACTGCTTTTTTTTCGAAATTTTTTTAACAATTATCTATATTTTTTCTGATTTCCTATTGTTTTTAATTTTTTCACGTATTGCTTTATTTCTTGAAATTTTGTCCAATACCCCCTCCACTCCCTTTACTGTTAGTGACTCTGGTTCTAGAGAATCTCAAAATGAAGTTCAGATCTAGTCACGGGGGTGGGGGACCCTCCAGGCCCTTTTCAAGCTATATATTAGCTAATGAAATTGATCTATTTAATTAATTATTTAATTTAATTAATTTTTAAAACCGTACTCTACTATTTTACATTCATCTAGTTAGTTTTAAAATTTATCATTTTAAACAATTATAAGATCAATTAGAGCTTTATTTCTTTAATTTTGAATTGAATATTTTATACGAAGCATTTATTTTATGTTTCTTTAAACTGTTTTCCTTCAATTCAAAAATCGTTGTGAAAAAACAAAAGAATGATTCGAAAATTTTTGAAGGATCATTGAAGAATAAAATCAAATTGTGTCTTTCGTTGAAAATAAAAACACGAAATTTATAAAAATATTTTCCCACCTTCACAATTCGTGCTTGAAAAATGGCGTACAAAAAAAATTAGAATAGATGAATTCATTGAATTGTTTCAGAAGCGAGTTTTCCCGTTGAATTCTGTTTTATTGACAATAGAAATAATTCATATATTATTCTTAGAAGTCAATATTTTGCATGTTATAATGAATAATATGCGATCGAGTTTGACTATTTTCTTAAACGGGAGGGAAAGAGGAGTTAGTTTCGCTGCATGGCATCTTTCGTATTCACTAAATGAATGCCACTATTTCAGTGGCGTATCCAAGATTCGGGTTTGGGGGGGCTGAGGTCATACAAATTTTATATCGTAGTGACGAATGTCAAACCTCATGGCTTATTGAAACCAAAATACTTTAACTTTACAGAATTTCCTCACCTGACAATAACAATCATAAAGAAGACTACAATACTTTCGATAATTTAATAAAAAATACTATGAAATAACTAGCCAAAAAATGTTTTAGACCGCGTCAACGCTACAAATACAAGTGGAATGACTAGAAAAATAGGAACATTTTCGAGCCTGTCAAGCCAGGAAGCAATGATGTCACAATTTTATTATTTTTTTTAAATAAAAATTAAGAACAAACAGTTGTAGTGATTTTAAATAAAATCAAGAATTTCGGTTTAGTTCTGGGGGCTGCAGTCCCCCTGGATTCGCCACTGCCCAATTTAGAATATGATTTAAGCATATCGATTGAGAAAACAATTCATTTTAAATAAAATAGATATTTGCTTGTTAAAGTTGGGGGACCCAACTTTTTGCGGTAGAAATTAAATTTTATTTCATTTTAGTAGTCTAAAATTAGAAATTAAAAAGAAACCAACTGTGTCCGAGAGAGCTTGTTAATTTTGCAGCTATTTTCTTACATTTTTTTGCCCCTTATACTCTCCGATACTTAAAGTTGTCTGTAAATTTTTTGTCCCCCCAATTTATAGCTTCCAATCGCCGCTACTGTTTAAACGGACCTGTTCCACTTCGGTGTCAAACGTCAATAATTCGGTATTAAACGTCGTCTTTTGCAGAGGGGGCGCCGGCTCAGGTATCGTCTTTATCTGATCATGATTCAAAATTACGATGTCCATTAATTTAACTAAACTAAACTACAACTTTTTTGAAACTGTGATTTTTTTGAAGTTCTGATATCTTTACGCCTTTCTCAGTTGCTTAGTAAATATGCATTGAATAATCTTCTAATTCGTGCCTTAAATAGATAAGTAGATTCTTTGAAAAGAACTCATCGATAGGGCATTTTGAGAACCAATTTAATCATAAGAATATACGATCGGAAAGCCAAAGCCTTTCCTAAGTGAGTTTGACTTTGTGTTTCCTATCTTCCCTAACAGTTTGAACCCTATTGACACAAGGTATAGCACGATATCTCTACGGCGTTGTCCTGTATTCTGAATGCCGTACAATATAGCGAAGATATCGTAACAATATTGTACAGCGTCTTGTGTTATTAGGGAAGTTTGTATTTGAATCTCCCGGTGTATTGAAAATTTAGAACACATTTTAATAAGAAATTTAAAGATATAAGATAAAGTCTTAATCTAGAATTTTATTAATTGCATTGATCTTTATAAAAATGCAAAAAATTATACAGAATTAATTTTATGAACTACTTGCTTTCCTAATATAACTTACCATACGTTCTCTAATATAAATCAATATTCAAGTAGGGATTTAAATCCGAGATTTACTGAAATTTCAATCCATTGCCAACTGTTTTGCTTGTTAGTATTAATTTATCTCTGGAAATTTAGAACACAAAAAATTATCTCTCTAATGCTGACCACAGTGAAACCAAAACTTAATTTTCAAAGATTTGCTTTGCTCTCGTGCTGCATCGTACCAATTAGTTTTCTTTATCTCTGAGAGCCTTTCAACATTTTGACGTAAACGGAAATTGCCTCAAAACTTATATAACTTTCCTATTTTGAATGCACTCAGTGCGAAAATATTCCGGTTGATTTTGTAAAGTAAGAAAACCACCCTCCCTCCCCTCCAGCGATGCGGAGGCAGAAGGAGGAAAAGGGTGTCATGAACACACCTTGAGCAGACAGACCTGAAATTGCCCGACACTCTTTTTCGCAACGAGTGGATGATTTTCTTCTTCCTTTCTGCATTTTTAATTTATTTATTTCAATCAGCATTTTGTACTCTTTGTTGAATCAGAAGATAGAGGGAAAAAATTTCTTGCGAGTCTGAAAAGAAGTTTCCACGGTCTTTCATGTGGAAAATAATTATGTGTGTGTGCGTTTTTCGTACAAAGTCACGTGAATAGAACACGTTTGAGATAAGATGAAGTGTAATGAGGCTATTCTTCATCACAGTTTTTCATCTTATATTGAAGTCACGCCAGGAAAGCAAAAGTAACCAGCGGGAGTGGTCTTCCCTAAACTTTCTCGTATATTCCTCCAGTGGAGAAAAAAATAAGCGAAACGTCATATCACGATTTCCGAAGGTCGTCCAACGCCGAAGTGGAATTAGAAGCCGGCGTGATTACCAATAGGGATGGGTGTAAGGTAAAAAAAAACGAAATTTGCAATTTGAACGCCTTTTTTTCAACCGATTGACATAAAAATTGGACACAGATCTATCATTAAGGTAAGGAGGCCACATACCAAATTTCATTTATCAAAGTAATTTTTTAAAGAAGTTATTGCGTTCAAAAGTATACAATTATACAGATAGACAGTCAATCCTTTGACAGATTTGGTCCAAAATTTGATACAAACCTACATTCCTGATGATAAAAATGTGTGCCAAATTTTATCCATTATTTATTATGCTATTGTAAAAATGGAATAAAATGAAAATAAAAAATAAGTTCTGAAAATGTTATTAATTCGAGTCTATTCTCTTTAAGCTAACCTTAAAATTTATGATAACTTCTTCTTTGCATAGACGAATAGTTGGGGGGGGGGGTTTGATAGTAGGGGGTACGCGAAAACAAATAGAATAATCAAGGGTACCGCGAGAGAAAAAAGTTTGAGAATCCCTGATTTAAATGAAAGAAAACGCATAATCCTTCAGTTTTTATTTATCAATGAAAAGATAAGAAATAAACACGTGAAAATAACGTGTAGATTGGAAAATGAAGAAAACTGGCTCAAATTTCATTCTAAAAAAAGTAATTGGTACCATATCTAAAGTGACCATTTATTTTTTTCCCCTCAGAACGGGGCATTTTAAAATTTTTATTTAATATTATGTAAATTCAAGAAAACGCATATTCCTTCAGTTTTTATTTATCAATGAAAAGATAATAAAGAAACGAAATAAACACGTGAAAATAAATAATTCATGTGATCTTGCATTTTTCTGAAGAACACATTTTTGCTTCAGTAGTATATTTGGTGTAGATTTAAAAAAAAGAATGAAATTCTTGGCAAGACTTCTTATTAACTTTAGAAATTTACGTTGCTTTATAAACTGGGACTTGCAATTATGTTTTATAGCTCATCCACAACTTATTCATAAGAAAAAAAGACCCTTTCCAAGAGTACATTAGTGATGGGCAGACATAGAATATATTCAATAATTATACGAAAGTTTGTACGATTTAAATTATTGACGTGAAAGTGTTTGAACGGTTCCTCCCAACGACTTTCGCTTAAAATATTCGTAATGTTCATTCTGTCACCTCATACGGTGTAATGTAGTTAGAACTAAGTGCGAGATAGCAGTCTTCTGACCAACTTATTGTATAGCAACGGACTCGGAAACCCTCCGTGCTTTTGCGCATGCGCCGGGTGGAGTTATTTTCATCAAATTAGGGGGAAAGTGAAGAATGGAAGGGTGATGTTTACATTTTACTGATCGTGATCTAACTAAGAACTCCGGAAATGCACTCATATGACTCATTGCCTGACACCCCTTTCCGGTGTAAAATCGTCCAAAGGTGGTAGTCTCGGAATCCGTAGCTGAACTATACATATGTGTGACAAGTATACCGCATGCTCCGTCATCGACGGGCTACCAGATATTACCGTATACGAAGTATACAAAGAGAAAGCATTGTAATCGTCAAAAAATTCGAACTCGAGATTTTGACGAATCTCCACGTTTTAGACCTCCCCGAGTCCGAAAAACACAATTTTGGAATTATGTCTATCTGTCTGTGAACACGATAACTCGAAAACTATTAGAGCTACGGGGATGAAATTTGGTATGTGGTCTTTACAGATAATTTGTAGGTTTCTATCAAATTTTGGACAAAATCCGTCAAAGGGAAGTCTGTCTATCTGTATATCCGCGGTCATGTGAACACTATAACTCAAAAACTTGAATAGCTAGATAGATAAAATTTCGTACACAGTTTTATCGTCATGAATGTAGCTCCGTATAAAATTTTGGGCCAAATCCGTCAAAAAGAGGTGTTCAAATTGCATATTCAATTTCTTTTAATCCGATTCTTATGCGCAAAGTACTCGTAGCAATCTGTTATTGTTGTAAATTTTATTTACAATAATAAATAATGTTTTCAAACATGAATTGTAAAATTTTTTTTATTGCTGTAAATAAAATTCAAACCGATCTCATTATTTCAGCAAATCTTTTACTTACGCGCTTTTGCAATTGTTACGGTTGTGGTAGTATAAATTGTTTTCTTGGGAATTCAATTCCAAAGCAGAATTTTAGCTTTAGTATTCATTGCATTGCCTATTTTATCGCATGCTTTAAAGTAATATTTTTTTGAAACGTGGCAACAGATATTTGATTTCAGGTTTGTTTGTTTGTTTCACTTTCTCGTATACGAAGTATACAAAGAGAAAGTATTGTAATAGTCAAAAAAACTCGAACTCGAGAATTCGACGAATCTCCACTTAGAAAGTATACGGAAAAGTTTAGAGGAGTCCACTCCCGCTGGTTGATTTTTGTCCTCTTTTTGTTTGCAATTGTTATCGTGGGTTGCTCTCTTTCTGAAAACGGGACATTTGGCCGTCCCGAAGCTGTGCTTGAGGACAACGGGACAGGTTACCAAATAACGGGACTGTCCCGTTCAAAACGGGACGTATGGTCACATTATTGTTCCTCCGCGCTTTTGCGCATGCGCCGGGTGGAGTTATTTTCCTCAAAATAAGGGGAAGTGAAGAATGGAAGGGCGATATTTACATTTTAGTGAGCGTGATCTAGCAAAGAACTGCGGAAGTGCATTCATATGACTCATTGCCTGACACCCCTTTCCGGTGTAAAATCGTCCAAAAGTGGTAGTCTCGGAATCCGTTGCTGAACAGTACTATTAATGCTTCTTTATCAATTCCTGGGTTTTCGAAATTTTTAAGCGCTGTTCAGGAACGGATTCCGAGACTACCACTTTTGGACGATTTTACACCGGAAAGGGGTGTCAGACAATGAGTCATATGAGGGCATTTCCTGAGTTCTTTGTTAGATCACCTTAGTAAAATGTAAACATCACCCTTCCATTCTTCACTTTCCTTCTATTTTGATGAAAATAACTCCGCCCGGCGCATGCGCAATAGTGCGGAAGGTTTCCGAATCCGTTGCTAAACAATAACTAACTTTTTGGGGGCTTCTGAATTTTATTTTTTTATTATTTTGAATTTATTATACGTATTTTTTGGATTTTGTTCTCTATATCCCTGCCATCATACCGGTTTCAGAACTTCGGGATTGAAGTTCAGAATAACTCACTGTACCTTCTCTCACTTCTATACACTTTAGAGAATATTCCCTCCCCCCTAAAAGAAGTATTTCCAATGGCAAACAGACTCTGAGAAGAGATTGATGAATTTCCGTTTTTCAGAACCTCATTTTATGTAGAAGATTAACGTTTATCCACTCTATCGATTCCTTCATCATTAGCTCGGGGTAATGTAATGTCTCTGAAAGAATCGAGACCACTTGATTCTATAGATAGTAGGTTGGTTGCTTGCAATTTTTCGCAGCACTCCAGACGGTGTAGAAGTATATTCTTATATTGTGCAAAAGTAATTTAAATAGTGGATTTTCTTCAGAATGTATATAGACGAACTGCAATAGATTTGGTTTCGTATTCCTTACTTTTGCGGCCAATTTTTTGTGTTTGTGGGGAAAAAAATAACACGGGAATGAAAATGGGACATAAAATTGATAATATATTTTTTATAGTTTTGTGACATAGAAGTCATTCTCTTCGGATAATATCGCAGGAAAACATCAAAATTAACAAGCACAAGCCGAGTCAGACTTTTCATGGAAAAAGTAATGTTGAGCACACATAGAATGTTTTTATTGTTCTCATTCGAGAATGTTTGGTTGCATTACATGTAGGCTCAATCATTTTGAAAACACACTATTAGTGGCATCAATTGGAGCACTAACAAATACTTCTTTATCTGGGATTACACGAGAAAATTGAGAAGAGAGCATTTATTATTATTATTCTGTCGCAACACATTTGGTGGAAACAGTAATGGAATGGACATGTTTTATTCTGTAAAAAATTATTAATGAGCTATTCGCATTATTTCAACATAATGTCTAAAATTCGAATTTTTCCCTTGTATTTGATAGCTAGCTTTCTTAAACCGCTTAAATTTACTTAAACTTAGTAAGTACATAATGTTATCTTTGCACTATATTGCTCTTTATTTACTCTTCTTTCTTTGGATATCATAATTACATAATTTGAGATTACAAATTCTACAACTATACATCCAGTTGGATAAGCGTCACGAAGACAATAGAATACAACTAGAAATCCATCGACAGTTGACGAGCTTCGATACAACTTCTCTCTCATCTAACTGTCAGAATCTTTCAATTTATTGAAAAGGTAATGATTTTAGAATCGGTATGAAGCAGTTCCCTGTTATATGGTTCTTTATCAATAAAACTAAGGTAGGAATTTCCTTTGTTTTTACACTTAAGTTATAAAAAAGATTAAATTTTAGTGTTAAATATAATACAAAGGACCATAAATCACACCTGTTTTGTTTTATATTCTGCTATAAATCAATCAATTTGATTTGAAAGAACGGATATACTAAGAAAGTATCAGCAATTTAAAGCAAATTTAAAGAATAAATCTAAAGTTTTCTTATGAATTTAAATAAGGTTTAAATATAAGAGCTATGGTGAAGTTGAATAAATTAAAACTTGATATGTGATTTGACGCAATTCTTAATGTAAGAAATGCTATTCAATGAAAGAAAGGTAAACCACTTTAGAAGATAGCTGACTAAACAGAAAGGTAGACCACTTTAGAACTTTCAAAGTTAACTACTATTATAAGTGAATAATATTAGCAGAGTAAACTTCGATTAGTATGCATAATAACGTCGCGAACAATTTAATACTAACTATTAAGGATCGGAATAGCTTCAAGGAACAAAAAAGTGATAGCTCAAGGTTACAAAATGACACGCACTTCCTTATTCATGGTTCATACTAACGTCTACAGTTCTGTCTTAGGAAAACAGTAGTAAAAATATCTTTAGTGTAGACTATACATTCCGGATAAAAGTACTCGAACAATGAAAATGTTTTTAAAAGATGAAGGAAATTTCTGTTGTTTTTAAGCTCTGAAATAGATGAAATTTAGACAACTGAAACCAGAATTTGGTTATCATCATAAATGTTTGTTTTTTTCAGTTTTATTCAAAATACAGTGGAATAATATTTTTGTAAATACTGTATTATTTCATTGAAATCGGCACTTTTCTGTAAGTAAAAACGCAATATATATATGCTAATAATATTTAAAAATAAAATATAAATAACGATTATAAAAGAATGACGCGTGAAATTAATATTTTATCACTTGAATGAAGAATTAAAAAATTTTCTCATTTTTAAGAGTAAACTCGCTTGGAATTAAAGTCATTCTTCTCAAACCAGTGTTGAATTTCTCGCTCAATACGCTAAAAAAAATTGGCAAGTTATTAATTGACAGCAATATCATGTCTAACTGGGCGAAAAAACAAAGGTTTTGAATTTTGCATACTTAATTGTTTTTCATATAATGCATTAGTTAAAAAGTATAATAATGTTCTAACCGTTAGTCTCCGATATTCCATAGTTTATTTTATCACCTATCTTTCATTTCGTAAGAATGAAGCATTTAAATATATCTTAGTTAAATTTTATTTATTTCTATAAGAAAGCATAAAAGTGGGTAAATTATTATTCCTTCGAACGTTAATTCTTTGTTATTTTTTAAAAATATTTACATAATTAATGATATTTTATTTTTTAATTTTTATGGATTTCTTTATTGCTTAATAGCAACTTTATGATAGCATTTTGCTCATCTTTTCAACAAATGGTTTAATGCGAAAACAGGTGGATTTTACGAATGATTTTCCCGCGCATGACCGAATATCAAGTTTAATCGAATATTGCCTTCGGGAAGTTCCTTTTAATCGAGGCCGATAGTATTTAATAAGAAGAAGGCAAACCAACGCCTTTGGCAGCTTTTGAGAAATGATATATGTATAAAAATTGAAAGCGTTGCAGTTTGAAAAGAGTTTTTCACTTCAAAAAGCTCTGTACTCAACACTTATCGACCTTGTATGAAAATATTATATGGACTGAAATATCCTTGACAAAAATAATCGTCATAATGAGTATTCTAAACGAAAGAAGAAACAACACCATCATAGAACAGACATGCTGTGTCCATTAGTGTTTTCATCATAGATAATTACAACATTACATTGTAAATATATTTCATATTTATCTTTACGCCGAGCGGGGGTCATCGCGATGACATTTACCCATAGCCCTCAACAGGTCATCATAACGCCATATTTTGTGTTGTTGTTGGAACTTCGAAGTCGAAACTGATTTGTTAAATGGAAGCTGTTTTAAAAATGCAAAAATACGAACTATGTATACTGTTACAGTCATAGAAAGTCGCTTCCCAGCAATACAGGTCTTATGGTTGGGAAGAGGGTTTTACAAGGTGAAGCATGGAGTGACCTCAGCGACTCTCGTGGCACGCATGACCTTGGCGACAAACTTGGCGACCATTTTGGCGACTTGGCGACAAATTTGGCGACCTTGGCGACAAATGGATTATTCTCGAAAATGCAACCCTTTTCTCGATATTTCTATTAGGGGCCGAGATCTAGGATTTTCATGAAAATTCTATGTGACGTCACGGGGAGAGTATATAAGACCGCGTTTGGACCACAACAGCGTCTTTGAACGA
This sequence comes from Araneus ventricosus, assembly GCA_013235015.1. NCBI lineage: Eukaryota > Metazoa > Arthropoda > Arachnida > Araneae > Araneidae > Araneus > Araneus ventricosus. The sequence goes on along the minus strand of BGPR01012571.1, from coordinate 21,860 downwards.
CTGGTTACTGTGAAGCGTAAACGTCTTCGGAGTTCTATCTGCTGTGTGAGCTAATCAGCTGGTGAGCTGAGCTGTTATTGTCGTGACTAGTTATTTGCTGACTGTTTGTGCTGTTAGATGTCAAAGCGCTGAACTGTCATTACCTGTGAATTGTTGTCTATTTACATTGGTAATCTGTGCAAGGACTATTGTTTCCTGTACCTGTGCTACGTGTTATCCTGTATATTTGTAAATAAACCTTCATTCTCCATTATCCTGCGTGTTGGACTGTTTACACCATACACCCACGGTAAGATTTTGTGCAACAATACAGAAGTAAAACAAATAAAGAAATGATGAGAAAACAAAACAAAACTAGAGGGGTGTTCTCCCCTAAACTTTCTCGTATACTTCCCCAAAAGGTGCCGTTTCCCCTCCCCAAAAATTCGAATCTACTGTTACCCAGAATCCAATGACTATCAGGAGGTTTTTCATTACAGTGATTGAAAAATATCTAGGTAAAGAATCAAATTCAAAGAGATGCGTTCCGATTTTCCGCTCTTGCGGGACTCAAGGACAAACTGACGTAATTCGCTCCATAGCTTTCGCGTGCACAGAAGATTGCTTCCAGTACGCATGCGCGTGGAGAAAACAGTTTCTTTTCCAAAGTAAATTATATAGACCGACAGACAGTCAACCCTTTGACGGATTTGGCCCAAAATTTTATACGGACTTACATTCATGACGATAAAACCGTGTACAAAATTTTATCAATCTAGCTATTCAACTTTTTGAGTTATAGTGTTCACATGAACGCGGACAGACAGACAGACTTCCCGTAGACGGATTTTGTCCAAAATTTGATAGAAACCTACAAATTATGTGTAAAGATCACATACCAAATTTCATCCCCGTAGCTCTAAAAGTTTTCGAGTTATCGTGTTCACAGACAGACATAATTCCAAAATTGTGTTTTTCGGACTCAGGGAGGTCTAAAACGCGGAGATTCGTCAAAATCTCGAGTTCGAATTTTTTGACGATTACAATACTTTCTCTTTTTATACTTCGCGTACGAGAAAGTAAAAAATTAGTTTACCGGAACTACCTATGAGAAAAAAACGACATTGTGATAGATTCCATAAAAACATTACGCCGACTTTTTAGATTTACTTGCTCACCATGAGATGAGAAAGATCAGTGTTCAACATGTTACGCCTTATTTACATAATAGACTATGAATCGTAAGATCAAATATAGTTAAGAACATATAATGTTGGACAAAAGTTCCATGCTTTCTAAGCATTTGCTTGCGATAAAACATAATATAAAAATTTAAACCTTAACAATACATATTCGCTCTGAATTTTGAAAACCGTTTCTTTTATTTAAAATTTGAGTAAACTAAAAAAATTCATTCATGCCTCATTACTCCAATCTGAATAATTTAATTTTCATATTAAATTAATGCATTCAGCTAAGAGAAAAATAATCTGAAGCAAACTATTTCACTCAGTGACATCAGAACTTCAAATACAGTTAAACAGTGAGAGGGAAAAAATGCATCGCAGGAAATAGTTCCAGACAACAAGGAGACATTGTGGAGTATTGGGTGAAAACATCAATAAAACCACAACAGTGCGGTTTGTTAATTAAACGTATTTGTTTCAGAGAAATAAATTAGATATATTTATCTTCCGCATGGTTCGCAGTTTAAAACATTTGTACACCCAAGACCCTAAACTTTGAAAAACAGGAATTCGAAATTTCTTCTGGTTTCAATATTTTATTTTATTATTTTTATTGAGCTATTTTACGCCACATTTAATTCAGTAAATATTTTTCTATTCTTGCTTTATTGAAACAATCAGGATTTTTTAAAAGTACCTCGGCAGAATAAATGGCATTAAGAAATATTTAGACATCTTAAAAACAACTTATTTCATTTTTTAACCACTCTGTTTTTTATTACCCTAAAAATTCAATAAATTAACGTACGTTAAATAGGTAAAAAAAAGTTGAATATCTGAAGGTAAATGGTTTCAAAATATCACACAATTACAAAATTATTGCATATTTTTAAATAAAATAATACGCTTGTACTTAAATGTTCTCAAGCTTTACTACTTTAATTAAATGTTGTATTAAATTGTTTGTTTTTCGATTGATGTTTACACTATACATTCCATTATACCAAACAGATACTGTATTCTTAAATTATAAGGGAAATTGTCCTGCGTTATTTGAAGATGACGCGACTATCCATTGCAATCAGTGCTTCAAATTACTAAAAAAAATCGTTATTGAGAACATTGAGTGGTTTGGTTGTTAACGCAATGTTTACCAGAATGAATATGAACTTTAAAAATGCATATATTAAAATGTATGAGAAGAATAATCATTAATAAAAAAGTTGTTTGATAAAATTTAGAAGTAATTTACCGAAAAACTGAGCGGTATTTCCATTTCATATTTATTAAATGTTTAGAAAATAGTTAGATTAAAAATGTTTAGAAACTCTTAATCTCTGTAAAGTCGATTAGTAATATTCACTTCCCATAATAAAAGGCTAAATTTATATGAAAAAAATGAAATCAATCAACATCAAAATTCGAATGAAGGATGACATAAATCCCGAAACATTTTCTACGAGGAAAACATGTAAGATACTTTGAATTTCCATGGCGTGCTTTCCGCAATTATGACGTAAATCCAAAAACAATTGCATCAATAAATTGCAGTTCTAAAAAGGCAAATACGATTTTACAACTGTCAAAACTTTCGAAATACATTTTTGTTTGAAACGAATGTTATTTACCTTCTAGAATCCTCAGTCTCTATGTCACAAAAGTATTAGTCAGCATTTTCAAATAGAATTTCCTGAAGTGTTCTACACTGTCTACCTCATGGCTTTCGGCATCTTTAGGAATATCTTTGTCATAACACAATGTGACAGTGAATGTCAGGTGTACTTGTTGCAGTATGACTGGACATGTTTCTCAAATAAACGTTGCAATGTCATTTGTTATAATAACTATTACAGTTTTTTTTCTTCTGATACACCTGCCATTGATTGTAACACAAGCAAGAACTCAAAGAATTCACCAGAGGTGTTCTGAACAGGGTTACCAGATCAAAATAGCAAAATAAGGCCAAACCTTCTTAAAAATAAGACAAAAAAAGGCCAAATTTGACAAATTGATTGAAAACGACATTTGCTATTAGAAAAACAGCTATCCTTCATGAAAACGAATCCCACTTGATAGATATATGTTCAATGTTCTATTATTAAACTAAAATTTAAGTGAAAGAAACTTAAAACATCCTTGTTCTATTCAGGAGCTATTTTTTTGACAGCTCATTATATATCATTTGAAATGTGTAATATCAAAAATTTATTAAAAACAAAAGAATAAGTAATTAAAAATTGTCCTAAAAGTCATTAACGAAAATAAAGTAAAAAAAAGGCCAAAACTGAATTTAAGGCCAAATTGAAATTCCTAAGGCCAAGGGATTTGAAAAAAGACCAAATTTCCATAATTTGGCCTTAAAAATGGTTCTGAATCTGAATGGCCCTGGTTCTGAAGATAAATGGTGTGCGGGATCAATATTTTTGTCGCTTCTCTCATCAGATTTATTACCTAAACCTCTATGATAGAAAAGCAGAAATATTTTGTCTTTGATTCACCTTTTAGCAAGACTAGTGCCCAGGATATCGATGGCTCCTTTCGTTACACCGTTAGATATAACGTTACAGAGAAAATCGAGCAAACAGTGATTTGAAAAAGCAATGTAGAGATATTAAATTTACTGAAGAGAAATAGCCTTCTCGTTTATTAAACAAAGAAATTTACTTAATTTTGAAATAAAGCAAAAGTCACAGAAAAATAAATATTTCAATGATTGTTTATTGAAAGTATTCATCTAACTTTATATTTGGAGTATATGGATGCATTTTTATATTTTTTTAGTTTTAAAGATTTATTACAACAATTCTAAAGTATGTAGGAAAAATGGACGAAATGCCCACGTGTTTTTACAAACCTACTTTTCCTTAGGTTCCAGACACAATAAAGAAGTAGAATTAGACAGCGTTTAATACAATCAATATAACAGAATTAACCCAGGCTTATTATTCAGTCGTACAGTTTTCAAAATTTGGTATATTACATGAAATTTTTGTTTCTGGTTAACGTTAGAATAATTACTGTCAAAAACCAGTTGATTAAATCATTCAAAAGGTTCCATGAAAATTTAGACCTTTTAAAGACTTCTAAAGTTTACTTTCTATTTCAAATTTTCCTCCAACAAAAGTGCTAATTGTTCTCAGTTGATGAACGAAATGATTGTTAAAGCTCACAGGAAATTTAACTCTTTTAGTATTGCATATATTTTCTTCGAAAAGATGTGCTATTTTGGTCATTACTGACCAAAATTCGAATGAATAAGGGAAAACATAACATGAAGATATAACGTAAATTCAAACTCCAACACCTTATTTTCAAGACAGTGTGAATTTTAAAGAATTTTGAGTTCAATTTCTTAACTTTATGTAAAAAAATAAATAAAATAAAATTTTGGGTAAGAAGGACATAATTACTGCATAAATAAATATTTACTCGTTTTTCCGACGGGCTTCAATGGGTAATTGTTCAGAAGTAATTGAATACAAATCCTTGTCTATTAAGCTTTAAAATTCAATTACAATTTCAGCTTCCAGTTATCGATAGAAATAATACACAGCAGTTAAATTAATTGATTAAGCTAATATAAGCTTATAATTAAGCTTATAGTTAAGTCAACTACTGCCTAAACTAATAAACATCGTGATTTGATACTTGACATACTTGTCATATGTCTCCTGATGTTTTGATCATTATTATTCACATCCTCTGATCTTTTTCCATAAATGAATACATTATAAGAATGATGTCATATTCAAGAGGCAATAAATTGGTGAATTTGTTTTCTGTATAAAAAAAGGCTAACGTAGTGCAGGAAGAAATGGTCCAAACACTTTTTAATGCTAAATTTGAGTGGCGAAAATCATCTTCCTAGTTCCAATTCGGAACATTCTTCTTATATGAGGTAACTTTCCAGTAATACTTTTTAAATTACTTATTACTTATTGAATTTAAAAGAAAAAGATTTTCATCTAAATTCATCCGAAAAAGCAAAACAGATAATCGTTGTTAAATTCAGAAAACGAATATTTACATTTCAAAAATGTGACTTCATCCTTTTTTTCTTAGAGAAGCATCGGTCTTTGATGAGTTCGACTTAAGAAATCTAATTATAGAGTAAAAATTCGAATTTTCTATTCAATTACATGTATCTGAAGGGGTATTAAAAATTCAGAAGGTACAATTTGTATGAAAAAAGCCGCATCTAATGATACAGAATTTGTAAAGCCTAGCTGCAGTTGCAAGAAGACAGGAAAGTTGCAAAATTTCGCCTTATTCTTTTAAATCTAGGATTTCTTTATAATTATTGTATAATGCCTCTTGCGAAACGAATATCAAGGTTACTTTTAAAAACTCTTCTATTCAACCAGGCCATACGCGTCCACTACAATTTTACTCACACCACGAAACTATTTCACATCTTTTCTCTATTCTCCCTGAATTTGACGAACAAAATCTGTTATCTCAATTACATAATCGGGATGTTAACCTACTTATACAATTTACGCGATTTCGCGAAAGTGCAGGCCACTTTATGCCATTTCTGATTCTCTTTTCAATTTATGACACACATTCGTCCCACAGCTGCCTCGCATACCTTGGAAAACCGACTGTCCACGGATGTTTACAGCTGCGAGAAACGACCCATTGTCAAGGTCCTCAGAATTTCGTCACGCAAAATAATCGCCTTAGTTCTGCTTGCGCGAAGAAGTGCTATAAACGCCGATTTTCGGTTATGTTTCAAATTCACTGAACAGGATCGAGATCATTCACGCGAAGTAGATTGATGAATTGATAGCTTTTATCCTATTGATCAATCAGTGAGGTTGAGTGCTTTGCAAAACGGCCGTGCCCTTTGGATACTACCTTACTTTAAAACCAGCGGGGATGTTCGTCCTTCGACACCTTTGTATACTTAAGCAATATGGCGCATTTTGCGTTTAACTTCGTAGTATATGAAGTGAGCTGAGTGTGCAGTTTAGACCTCTTTCCTTTCTAAAATTTTCCAAATTGGTTCCAAAATTTGATCCAGATCTGCAATTTTGGTGTCGAGATCACATACCAAATTTAACTTGTCTCTTTTGCTTTGTGTTTATGTGTTATCGTGCTCACATACACGTGGACAGACAAACGAATTCTCATATAACACGTTGAATGATTTAAACCAAAATTGGACACAGATATATAACTTCGATGTAAAGAGTTATTACGAAAGTTCACTCATCTAGATTGAGGAGATTTTGAATTATCGCGTTTACATACACACGAATAGACGTATCAATAGGCTGTTAGGCCATTGATGGGTTTTGCCGAAATTTGATAGAAATCTACAATTCTGCTGTGAAGACCGTGTTCCAAATTTTATACTTCTAGCTTGCTGCATTTCTGAGTTACTGTGCTCACAGAAAGACAGACGAAAATACAAAAATGTTTTTTCGGAGTCAAGGAGGTCTAAAACATGGAGATTCATCAAAATCTCGCGATGGTTACAATACTTTCTCTTTGCATGCTTCGTATACGAGAAAGTAAAAATTTGACTTTTTCTAAAATTTAGACTTTCGCATCTCTCACCTTTGAATATTCCGTCTAAAATGCCCTTATACATCACGAATTTTGTACTGTTTTGTCTGGGTTTCGAGATTCGAATCCGCCGAAGGTCCACCGTGAATGTACACTTGGTGTATTTAAATCTGTTATCGTTGGACAATGTTCTCATGCTGGTGTGGGATGGAAATTTCGAGAGTGAGGTGCTGCTTAAGGTGTCATCCTAGTTGTCTGACCTCGATTCAGAATTATTTATTTATTTACAACCCGCCCGGCACAGCCTGCCCAAGAGGGTGTAAGACCTTCCACAGGCCGGAGGAGGAAAACAATACTTTGGAAGAGACGCCACAGGGCGGTGTGCTAGTCAGCACATCTCTTCAAGCCTAGCTCCCGATAAAGGGAACCCTTCTCTTGCCCAAGTCAGGGCCGGGGATCGTAATATAGGCACACCCATAGTTGGTGGCGTCATAGATTCGAATTTTGGCGCTGCGTTCCAAACTCGTGTGGAAACCAGCGCCCGCAAGGAACCGCCGAAAGGCGATTCCTCGTGATCCAGGATTATGATGTTATCCCAATATAGTCTTCTCGGTGCTTCAGAACAGGAGGATAATCTATTTAAACTGAACTCTTCAATAGAAATTATTCGGCCCGTGATTTGATTCTTTGAGTAGAACAAATAAAATAATTCATTTTAAATACTAATTTGTCTCTTTCTTTTTTTATTTATGACGATAAGAACTTATGAAGTGGACATTTTGCAAGGTAGTGGAAGTGTTTTTTAGTTCTTTTTTTGTAGTTAACACTTCTTGTGCTGTAAAGTTTAAAAATCAGTGACAAATTTTTCTTTTACGAATTTCTGGGCCCTGTCAAATGTTTTATTGTTCTCTTCTTAAATACACAATTATTTTTTAAAAAATTTAGCACAACTTGGATTATTAACGTTATAATATTATCCTTTATTTGTGAAATTATTTATTAAAGAGGAATATAAGTCTTAGTTAGAAAGTTGGAGTTTCAAAGTTCATAAAACAATACGGCGATAATTTGTTAGAATTACGTATAAGCATATAAAATAGTTAGAAGTGCATACCTGAATGCATAATTCTAATTAAAAATCATTTACGTCACGAAAAATTAAATAATTACCGGAAATGCCGTGCATTTTATAATTTTATGTTATTTATCCAAAGAAGGCAGGTCGTATTTGTTAGTATTAATTTCTTAAAACAATTATCTTTTTTTAATGCCTTTTAGGAAACCTTTTAGGTTCGTATTTGTTTTTCTCTCTCGTATTTGTCAGTGTTCCATGACAAATATTAATCCCTTTTTTCAATTAAAATAGAAAAGGGGATTAATAATTGCCCAGGGGTATTTCATAATTTAAATATCATGAGATTCAAAAATCATGATCTGCAAAATTGTTTTATCGGATAATTTCAGAAAATTGCAAACTCAGTGCTGAAAATTATGGAACATAAGTTAAAGGAGATTATTATAAAACTTATTAATCTTTCCACTCTGAAATCTGCTTGATAAACTGCATCAGAGTGGTTTTAGAACCTGAACGTATGCTTTGTCACTTCATGCAGAAGAAAATTTCGTAAAAAAAAAGAATGAGTAAAATAAAATGTTGCCAGTTTCATTCGATAACATTTTGAAATTTACTAAACCTAAACCCCCCAAGAAAAAAAATTCCGTAAACATTAAAGCAACTGGATTTGTTTTCACACCGCATAGAATGATTTAAAATTTTTATTGCTTTTAAGACAATTTTTACTTAATTGCAAGTAACTTTATGTTTGATATCTGTTCGTAACAATGGGTTTATCCCTCTGAGCGCCCAAATATTTCTAACTTTTAGCTATAAGGTTAGAAAACTTAGCTTTTAAAAACAATGAACCACTCTTTTTTGCATTTAATTATATCTCTAAAGTCTTAAGAATGCTTTATTCATGATTTTTAAAGAAAATATACATATGAATACGAGCTAAGAGACAGAACAGAACGCTTCGTCGTCTCTTATCCCTGTACCCGTGACCAGACCGGTCACTGAACGGTTTGATGGTCAACACACGGGAAATTTATTTAAGAAAAACAAAATGAACAAAAAGGAACAAATATATACACTATGTACAGCATAGGCATTTTCACTTTTACACTATTAATTCGTAATAGTCTTCTTTTCTTTAGATGATGTTTTACCTCTCTTTTTTGAAGGGGGGGGGGATGTCCGGTAATTTGGAGCTTGTTGGATTTATAGACAGTCAATTAATGTACTGCAACAGTGGCGAATCCAGGATTTATGTCTGGGGGAGGGGACTGAGGTCATACAAATTTTGTATTGTCGTGACGAATGTCCAAACTCATGGTTTATGTAAATTAAAACACTCTGACTTAACATACTTTACACACCTGACAATAAGAATCATAAAGAACAATTCAATACTTTCGATAATTTAATAAAAATTGCAATGAAATAACTATCCAAAAAATGTCCTCAACCGCGTCAATGCTACAAGTACAAGGAATGAGTAGAAAGTAGGAAAATTTTCGATCCTGTCAAGCCAGAAAGCAATTTTCATACGTTTTCATTATTTTTTTAAAAAATTGAAATTAAGAACAAACAGTTGTAATCATTTTAAATAAAATCAAGAATTCTGGCTTAGCTCGGGGAGGGGGGGGGGGTTGAAGCCCCATAGCCCCGCCTAGATTCGCCACTGTACTGCAATAAAGTTTTATTACGCAAGAACAGGAAATGCTCTTATTTATTGTTTGAAATTTTATTGCACTATGAATTTCTTTTTATTTTCCTGTTGAGCAGCAAGACTTAAAGCGACGAATCGAAACACAGCATTAAAAAATGCAAAAAAACACGGTTATTCCAGTGATGTGACTTCAGAATCTAAACTAACCTTTAACGGCATGCTGTTAAAAGTATATATGCTTGGTTTCCAAAGGTATTTTGTGTATATTGCTAATAAATATTTAGGTGTTATCCTCAACAAAATACAATTTTCATTTAATTTAAAAAATAAACAAAATATTAGTGAATACACGTAGCTGCAATATTTGAATTTATTTAATTATTTTATGAACGCTCTTACAGTAATAACATTCGGATAACAGTAAAATATCTTTTTTTACAATTATCAAATACTCATTTTTCCACGCATCCTATATTGTATGAAACATCAAAATATTTCACTTGCTATGTATATTCATAAATTTTCTTGCACTTTTTACTTTCTCGTATACGAAGTATACAGACAGAAAGTATTGTAATCGTCAAAAAATTCGAACTCGAGATTTTGTCGAATCTCCACATTTTAGACCTCCATGAGTCCGCAAAAACACAATTTTTGAATTATGTCCGTCTGTGTGTATGTCTGTGAACACGATAACTAGAAAAATATTAGAGCTACCGGGATGCAATTTAGTATGTGATCTTTAGACATCATTTGTAGGTTTCTATCAAATTTTGGACAAAATCCGTCTACGGGAAGTCTGTCTGTATATACACGATCATGTGAACACTATAACTCAAAGACTTGAATAGCTAAATGGATAAAATTTGGTATACAATTTTAACATCATGAATGTGGGTCCGTATCAAAGTTTGGACCAAATTCGTCGAAGGGTTGATAGTCTATTGGACTGTATAATCTCATACTTGTAAAAATTATATCTCCTAAACCATTTGGCTTAGATAAATAAAAATATTGAATATGCAATTTGAACGCCTTTTTTAACCGATTGAAACGAAATTTGGGCACAAATCTATAATTAATGTCAGCAACCGTCATACCAATTTTTATTTTTCTAATCCGAAGTGTTTAGGAGATATAAATTTTACAAGAATGCCATTATACAGTCCGACAGACCATCGACTCTTCGACGGATTTCGCCCAAAATTGTATACGGAGCTACAATTACGATGATAAAACTGTGTAGCAAATTTTATCTATATGTCTATTTAAGTTTTTGAGTTATGGAGTTCACATGAATGCGAACAGACAGACGCACAGACTTCCCGTTGACGGATTTTGTCCAAAATTTGACAGAATTATGTGTCAAGATCACACACCAAATTTCATACCCGTAGCTTTAACAGTTTTCGAGTTAACGTGTTCACAGACAGACATGATTCCAAAATTGTGTTTTTCGGACTCAGGAAGGTCTAAAACGTGGAGATTCGTCAAAATCTCGAGTTCGAATTTTTTGACGATTTCAATACTTTTCTCTTTGTATACTTCGTATACGAGAAAATAAAACTTGGTATAACGGTTGCTAGCATTAATTATAGATCTGTGCACAAATTTCGTTTGAATCGAATAAAAAAAGTTGTTGAAATTGCATATTCAATTTTTTTACTTGCGTACTGGAAACAATCTCTGCGCATGCGCAAGCTATTCAGCGATAGCGAACGAGGTCATTTTCTCCTGTTATCTTTTCCCTCGCGCACGCCCTCGCATTAGCGGAGCTTGATAGATTGTGATAGAAAATAAATATTGCTAAGTTTTAATACATGCGCATCTCTTTGAATTTGATTCTTCACCTAAATATTTTACAGTCACTATTAATCTACAACGAAAATCCTTGTGATAGTCATTGCATTCGGGTCACAGTAGGTGCGAATATTTTATCCACGCAGGGGGAAGGAAAATGACAAATGTTTGAGAAATATGCGAGAAAATTTAGGGGAGGCCACTCCCATTGGTTTTTTTAATGCCCAATGAATGTTCTCAGAATAATGCTGGGTGGCTCCTTTTTTTCCGTGACTGTACACTGTACAGTGTAAATGCATACACTTTCAAAACAAGCAAAACATTAACGTAAAACCTAGGCTTAATTCTTATAAGAATTATTCCTCATTTTATTACGGAAAATTAATTTCTAACTACGGGGCCGCCCACAAATGATGTCACGCTTGGAGGGGCTTCGTGAAATTGTGACAGTTTGTGACAGGGGGAGGGGGTAACAAGAAGTGTGACATCACACAGTTTGGTTAAAATAAAAACATTTAAAATCAACAGATTAAATTTTGATGTTATTTTGAAATTACCAGAATTTTTGGGTATTTTTTTTAATCGGGGCTAAAACAACTTTCAAGTGATTTTTTTCACTCATATTTCTTTCTTTTCGAAAAAGGCATTCATGGTAGATTCTGAGAATACGGTAGCAGCAGAAATTCTTCACCATTAGAAGAAAACCTCCTCCTGTCAAACCCCTGGAAAAGTCCAACCAAAGATACGTCGCACCACCTGGGTGAGTGGTAGAACTGGTAGTGGCACAAACAGGTTGATCTTATTGAGGCGTTTTTTTTAATTCAATCTGTTTAGAGTATTTTCTTTTTCATAAATTAAAGAATAAGATTTAAAGCAAAATATATCAAATTCCATTTAAAGTTCCAAAATACTACTGTTTTCAATTGCACTTTTATATTAATATTTTATTACTATTGTATATTAATTAGATTTTTTGTTGTAAACCTTAATCTTATTTCATTCAAAATAAGTACACATATAATCATTATTATTGTTATGCTCACAAATGTCATTAAAACACATAGTTCAAGTTTAAAAATAAAATTTGAAACATCATCTATAACGTACTGCTTTGTTTCTGAACTGCAAGTATATGTTTATGTAATATAGCGTGACATCTGACAAGGGGGAGGGGTATGGTGAAGTGTGACACTTTGTGACAAAGGGAGGGGGGAGAGTGGTCAAAAATATTGAAAAAAAGTGTGACATCCTTTATGGACAACCCCTACCCCGAGTAGGCGCTAGCTGATACTCGAGAGTCTACTGAATATTAAAAGAACACAAATCCTGCACCGTTATGCATCTGCACACAATTGCGCTAAATTATTTCCATAAATAAATTGTCTCACTCAATGAATCTCTCTATTTTCTTTTAAAATAAGTTATTATTTATTACTGCCTTTTTATTTTAGAATTTCAAAGGATAAATAAAGCGGATTTGCGATAAACCTCCGATTTCGATCTTGAAAAGCACTTGTTCAGAATTAGTAATAGAATTCTAAATTTAATTGGATAACTATGCATTGCAAACAAATGAGAAAAGTTGACTTAATACCATTATATAAACGTTGGGTAAGACTTATTTTTAAGTAACAATCATTTACATAAATATGAAATAAGATAAAAAGATTTTTATGGGTTTTACGACTGTTGTTTGATTTATGAAATCTTGTTTCAGAAATCCAACTCTTGTTATGGAAAAATTCATTAAAATAGCTTGCATACAAACCTAGATTTGGACGCAGTTACGTAGACTGGAACAAACCATCATGTATTTCACGTTCATTAGTGTGGATTGTATCTAATTTAATTTAGTTATATTAACGCCCCGTTTTGGAGCAGCACGAGTGGTATTTTGGGAAGGACCTCGTCTTTTTGAACTACGGTCAGATGACGAGGATGACACCTAGGCTGGCACCCCCTCTCCAAACTCCCACGCCACACCAGCGGGAGGACGTTTGACCCCTATGGATGATTTAACGGGCAACATGCTTAAAACAGAGGGATCTTCAGTGTAACCGGGTTTCGAACCTGGAACCCTCCGGCTCGGAGGCCGACACCTTACTGCTAGGACACCGCGGCCTTCAAGGGTTGTGTGTCATGTGTGTGTCGTGCACTATACTAAAGCGAGAAAAATGCAGTCCGTTTCACAGCAGACTTAAGTATGTCGCGTCAATGTATTTAATCGGTTATTATTAATAATAACCGCATAAAAATTCCGGTTATTATTAATAATAATAACTGCTAAAAAACCGGTCATTATTAATAATAACCGCATAAAAATTCCGGTTAATATTAATAATAATAACTGCTAAAAAATCCGATCATTATTAATAATAACCGCATAAAAATTCCGGTTATTATTAATAATAATAACTGCTAAAAAATCCGGTCATTATTAATAATAACCGCATAAAAATTCCGGTTATTATTAATAATAATAACTGCAAAAAACCGGTCATTATTAATAATAACCGAATAAGCACATTGACAGTAACATATATACAAGTTTTGAAGAAATGCAACCTTAAAATTTTTAGATGTTTTGAGAAAACAGCTATGTCTCAAAAATAAGTTATATTCAGCAGAGAGATGCTGTTGCGAGTACAGTAAAAGTAAAAGAAGCAAATACTTGAAAAAAAAAAGAATCGTTCTACCAAGAATGGGAACTATTTACTATATATGAAGTTAAATACACGTGTCTCAAATCACGTGAAAAAAGTCAATATTTATTTTCCCTCCTGTATTGACGTAAGAAATTCTTAATTTCTCTCCAATCGCTTGTTTTTCCCCCTCTCCTTTTTTCCTGGACGCAAGAAATGAAGAGGAAACAACTTATGCGTTACTCAACAACCATTTTAACGAAATATAAAGTAGAGTTTTGATAACTTTAAAGCTAATAGATTTCTGGTCAGAAAGACCACATTGACATTTTTTCCTCACATTTCCTAGTTTATAGTCATTAGACGATATATTATTAGTTATGGTCTTTTTAATAAGCTTATCTATTATGCTTTTTCATTGTTTGATATCCGGCGTTAATTTTATGGCAAAACTATCTTACACAACAAGTGTACAGCTGCATGCTTTTATCACACTTGCTATTAATGAAGTGTCTTTGTATTATTTATTGCACAATACAAAAACCTGCAGAATTCTATCAAATATTAGCCCAACAACAACAAAAAGAGTAATCAACCAGTGAATGGTGTTTTTCAATTCCTAATTAATATGGAAAACCTGTTCCCATTGCAGAGATGAAATTTCTTATTACTAAATTTTCTTATAAATAATTTCTTATTCAAAGAATTTGCTTTTTAATAATTACAAATATTTTTCATTTATGTCGTTAAAATGTAAATGTTTCATGAATAATAATAATAATAATAAACCTGCAGAACTAATTTTTAAAAAAATTAATCTCCTTTTAAAAAGGGGGATTTATTATTTAAATCATTGATACTTTTTGATAATAATAATGAATAAAAATTGAGGAAAATTCCTTAGTAAAATTGAGGAAAAAATTTAATTCAGTACTAAAGACTTGAAAGTCACTTCAATGCTGGTGTTATTCAACAATAATAGAGATACATCAACAGATGACAATTTATCTTTTAATAGTGCCACATGATAAGTTGCGTCTTGTTTTAGACATAAAGACAGTTTTACTTTTCCTTTTATACCAGAATACCAATAGGTAGTAGTAGATTAACAAACTTTTTATTTTAATAAAAATTCAACATTTTTAATGAGACTGGAAAAATGAAACAATAATGCCTCAGAAAATAATTTATCTGTACAAATAATAAAGGAGAATGTGTGTGTGTGTTTAAAAATGCTTTGGAGAGAGGGAATGTGTACCTCGAAGCCGTTTTTGGAAATTTTAACTAATTAAAAATTAAGGGAAATTTTCGCGTTCTTCCTTGACGACTTACGAAAATAATATAGCATAAAAATAATTTTCACACCATCTGAAAATGCAAAAAAATATCGTTTCGATGATATTAATTAAGTTTCCATACAATTTTTTTTCTCCAATTTTCATAAATTCGTAAAAAATATTTTAAACTTAATTTACAACAATACTTTTCATTTTCACAATGAAATTTAAATCGTTTTCATTGTTTAAACAAATACTTAATTGCTTCTTTCTCTTAGATAGTTCATTTTTACCTTTTTACCGTTTCTGAAGACGATTTTGCAAAGTAGGCACATTGATACACACAGAAGACGTGTATCAGTGTGCCCACGAGTCAATTGTATAAATCTGCCCCAAGAGCCTTTTTTACTTAAAACAAGTGGTCACGCAGAAACAACGCTAAACAACCTCAAAAATTAAAACATTTCAAAGAAATAAATGTTTTTTCCTACCTTTGGAATAGATTCCGTGGCAGGAAAACGTAACTAGTTAAAGAAATCACACAACGCATGCTTAGAGAAAAATTTACTTAGACGAGAAGATTAGCGGTTCTATTCATTTGTAAATTAACTTTTGACTAAACAAAACCGAAAAATATACCGCGTGCTAATGGTTATAGTGCCTTATATATGAGGGGATGTGAAAAGCAAAGCAGATAATCTTTGTTAAGTTCAGAAAACGAATATTTACGTTCCAAAAATGTGACTTCGTCCTTTTTTCTTAGAGAAGCATCGGTCTTTGATGAGTTCGACTTAAGAAATCTAATTATAGAGTAAAATTTCGAATTTTCTATTCAGTTACATGTATCTGAAGGGGTATTAAAGTTTCAGAAGGTACAATTTGAATGAAAAAAGCCGCATCTAATGATACAGAATTTGTAAAGCCTAGCTGCAGGTGCAAGAAGACAGGAAAGTTGCAAAATTTCGCCTTATTCTTTTAAATATAGTATTTCTATATAATTATTGTATAATGTCTCTTGCGAAATGAATATCAAGGTTACTTAAAAAAACTCCTCTATTAAACCAGGCCATACGCGTCCACTACAAAATTCAACATTTTTAATGAGACTGGGAAAATGAAACAATAATGCCCCAGAAAATAATTTTTTTGTACAAATAATAAAGGAGAATGTGTGTGTGTGTTTAAAAATACTTTGGAGAGAGGGAATGTGCACCTCGAAGCCGTTTAAAAATATACCGCTTGCTAATGGTTATAGTGGCTTATATATGAGGGAATCTAAACATCTTGAGCCATTCCAATCGTCAAAATGTATGGACTGTATCAATGTTCCTGCTTATCAATCTACCTCAACTCCCCCTACTTCGTGCTTAATTTCGTTGTATATTGAAGCGAATCGACTGTGCATTTTGGATATCTTCTTGTTCAGCAATTTGGTGCTAAATTTGATACAGATCTGCAATTTCGGTGCTAAATTTGATACAGATCTGCAATTTCGGTGCTAAATGTGATACAGATCTGCAATTTCGGTGCTAAAACCAAATATATTGCATTTTTTGATTTATCGTTTAATATACACAGGGACCTGATCGATGGTTTACTCATAGACTGATCTTGTCCAACATTTCATACAAATCTACAATTCTGGTGGCAAAACTATATTGCAAACTTCATATATATAGCTTAGATAGCACACGCACACCGATGGACAGACAACTGGCTGACAGATTTTTTCCAAAATTTGATACAAACATTCATTTTTGATGTTAAGGCCACATACCAAATTTCGGGCCTCTGCATCGTTTCGTTTTTGAATTGTCTTGTTCACAGGCAGCCATAATTCCAAAAATGTTTTTCGAACTGATAGGTGTTCTAAAACGTGAAGATTCTTCAAAATCTCGAGTTTTTTCATGATTAAAATTCGACCTACTTGTACACTTAGCATGCGAGAAAGCAAAACTGTGTATTTCAAATGCAAAAACACGATTAAAATGCAAACGTAATACTTACTTTGCCTCTTCCACAGCCTCCTAAGTTTCCGAAAGGTAGCTTAAAGGCACATCTCAACCAGTTTTGCCTTCTTTTCTTTCTGCAACCTCTTACCAGAAGGAGTGAAGAAATCCTGAGTTACTCCTCCCTTTCGTCACAATACACATTCGGAACGTTTCATTGTTTTCGGCTTTTCCTCGGAATCACGTTTGTCGATCTTTCTTTTCATAGTACATTGTATTCTTTTTTTTCATGAAGTCGTAATTTGCTTTATTCAAGAAGAAACACAGGTAATGATTGGAGAAACAAAAATTAAGGCTGTTTCGTTATGTTTTGTTGCAAGTGGAATCTTTAGTATCAAAGTTATGCAAATGAAAACTTCTACCTGTCGTGGGTTAGCATGTTGCTTTAGATAAAGGATCGCGATGCCTCCACAAGTACGTGAACACTAGGTAAAGAACTGTAACGTTTTCGAGCTAATTCCGCATGTGAGTACTTGTCAAGCCGACTATTTAGTTTAGTTGCATTAACGAACCGTTATTATGGGACTGACCTCCCAATTTTGAATCGTGGTCAGATGACGAGAAAAGGAAACATGAGCCTACACTCTCCCTTCAAACTTCTGCACCACACCAGCGGGAGAATTTTAACCGTCGATGTCTTATTTAACATACACCAGCCCCACATACACAGCGAATCCTTGATGGAATCGAGTTTTGAACCTGGAATCCTCCAGCCACGATGACGACACCTTACCAGCTGGCGATCGCGGCATGGCAAGCTAATAATCGGTAAAAGTTGGAAATCTGCTTTTATTTATAAATCTGATTTGACACTTTGGTTTACATTAATAATGTGTTAATTCATATAATGAAACCTTTAGCAAATACTTTTCAAAATTAAGTTGCTACATCACCTAGTTTCACAAAATACATTTCTGATTGAATTCATTCATATTACAATCCAAAGTAATGAAATATTAACCAGCGAGAGTGATTTCCCTCGACTTTTTGGTGTACTTACATAGTGCGTCGAGTTTTATGTTAAGCTTCGTGATATAGTGAAAAAGATCGAGTATGCTGTTTGAAACAATTTATCTTCCCATTGGTCGATTGGGTCCAAACTTTGATACAAATCAATAATTCTTGTAGCGAGACCACATGCAAAATATCATTTATCTAGCTTGTGTTTTTGAGTTATGCTATTCACATACACACGGACAAATAAACAAACACAGTCTACTCGTTGACGGAT
>BGPR01012570.1:0-44452 GCA_013235015.1 Araneus ventricosus | reverse complement strand
TCGGAACCACTCCCTAGGGGATTAACCCTTAAAAGTCCGATATTTTATAACTGATATTAAAATGGTTTTTGACTTTCATTTCTTCAATAAAACATGAGAGAAATACTTTTAAAAATTCTGTTTTGTTTTAAATACGGTTTACGGCTAAAAAATTGCTTGTTACCAATTGACAACGATGGGCTTTATTTCAGGAAACGATTTCCTTGATAAAATTCTATAATGTCAAACGCAGACGAATTTTAATAAACGATAATATGGACAAGGAATTTCCTTTAGAAAAACGTAAAAGAAGTAAAGAAAGAAAGAAGTAAAAAAACCTTTTATTTTTATTTTTAACAGCAATCAGACTGTCATCTACATGTTGCAAATTGATTTAAGAAAATTTTCGATATTCATCCTGTTCGCAAATACAGGCATTAGAGCTTCGGTCTTATTCTCAAGATTTTAGAAGACAAAATTATGTATGTTGCTTAAAGATAACACTGGGCATTTACGGGTCAAGATGAACATTGAAGATTGTTGGAGTAAAGATAAATTTACAATCTTCTCATTTTTTTAGATTATAAAACATCGCACGATTTACAGCTAGTGTTTTAGAATTTTAAAACCAAAAGTTAATGAATTTTAAAAAGGAGAAACGGTTTAACTATTTTAAAAACTTAACCTACTCTTTCTGAGCTTTCTAGTTCTCGAAAATGTTGTTCAATTTAATTTCTCTTTTTTCTGCCTTCAACATTGATATAAAATGATAATGAGACTAATTGCTTTATATGAGTTTTGCTTCATAAGACTCAACAATAACAAGTGAAATATTTCTTGCTTTTCAAACATTTTAAAACAAAGGAAAGCAATTAAGAGATTTGGGGAAAACATTTCACAACTTTTATCCTTGTTCGCTAAAAGTTTCGAAGTTACTTCTTGCTTAATATAGTTTTTCTGCAATAGAATTTACTCACATTGGATCGTAACAGTAGTTTAGTAATGCTGCAATCACTTATTTTTAAAAACTGTTAAAATCCTTCATTAGAATTATTTGCTTCAATTAACATAAAGCAAAAAATTTCGTTAATTATACACTGCGAAGAGATGTTTGCGTTAAATTTTGTTTCGTAAAAATACATTTCGAATTATGAACAAACACGTAATGAAAATAGTTTTTTTAATGATTTGAATGCGTTTCAACTGTGTTTATGATGAAATAATTATCTCTTTTCGAGATTATAGCTCGATTATTTTATCAAAATGCATCGTTCTTTTATTCATTTCAATTAGTGAATACTTCTGGCGGGATTAGATTTAATGAGAAAAAAATGAAAGCTTATACTTCTGCAACTTATTTAATAATTCCTTTTATAGCAACAAAATAACAAACTCTTTGAGATTTTTTCATTAGTTTGAATTATTTTTCTTACTTTAATTACTTGCATTACTGATACTGAATTATAAAATTTACGCTTACTCGAGGTTTAAAGTAAGTGCTTCCTGATAGCTATGACTTTTACACTACGGCGCACCCTGCCTCCAGAGATAAATATCTCCGGTCTGTAGTTTGGATTGTGTGTGTAGAGAATCTTTATTGATTCCACAAAAAAAACATGAAGTAAATACATGGATATATAATTAAGACTGAATTATATAAATTACGTTCTTAACCATGTTCTTATGCGATTCTGAATGCTTATCGTATTCCTGACCTACGCTTCAAGTTTGGTCATGTTTTTTTGAATCACTCTGTACTCCACAAATGTGTGAAATGCAAAGAAAACATTCGGCAATTAAAGATACTTTGTTCGTTTTATTTGTGTGTGTGTGTGTGTGTGTGTGTGTATTCAATTGTGTTGTGAAATCTCTTTTTTACATATGTTATCTGTAACTTCTACCATTTACTTTGTGAGTATTTTATTTTATTTTTAATTTTTTGTGGATCTCACATTTTTATTAATTTATATTTTGTTCTTCTGTGTGCCAACGTTTAATTTTTTTTAATTAAAATTTTCCTTCAATATTTGATTTGAATTTTGGCCACATTCTCACCATGTCTATCTGTTCGCTGGAATGTTCTTCCGGAGAGTCAACCTACACTCTAAACTTTAGGGTTGAGTTGTCTCTCCTAGACATTGAATGGATGAAAGGGGAACCATGAATATCAAACTCTGTATGAGAGAAAATGCATAAATTAAACACAATCAGTTTTCCCCGCGAAAGAGCTGGTCGCCAAAGGCGGTTAACACTTAATAAATTCTTACATTGCGTGAAATGCGGAGCCAAAATCGGAAGAAAAATCCTTTCATCATTCTGTATTCTTGAAGCTATTCTCAAAGGATAAACATAAAGATTCCACGTTTCGCTAAGGCGAATTTCCACCAAAAAAGAGAAAGAAGTGGACAACAAGGACTATCAATCGACCCACTAAAATCCCTGTTCTCCCATTATAGTTTCGAGAGAACCCGTGAAACAAAAATTCTTTAGATGTTTCGAACCAGAAAAGCAAAGAGATCCTCCCCGTGAGAGCGATTTACAAACAAATTGAACCCACAGGATTGTTCCTAACGATTGAAGTTAACTTTATCCGACCGAACTGTTTCGCCCAAAGCCTATCGTGGAGTTATAATATTAAGACTGCATTGGCAGTTTTTTCAAAAGCCAGCTGGAAGGCACTGAGTCAAACTGTAATAATTATGATGAATAAATGCCCTTTATCATTTGTTAATGAATTAGTAAGCTTTTACTTACCATCTGTTCGGATACCTAATCAGCAGAATTCTTTTTAAAACTTTTATTTAACTTGACAATTTTTAATCACATTTCCTGCTTTTCCGTAAGAATAAATGATTTAGAAGAAAGTTTGGGGATTTCCTGGTACCTTTATCGGAATGTTAATAGTAATTATAATACCCATTAACGATGATATTTTCACAAACATTTAATGTCGCTTTCCTTCCATGCTAGTCTTATGGTTAGGAAGACAGTTTTACAGGTGTACTTATGGAATGCCGAAGTCGACCAGGCCTTATCCTAAAACTTGGCGACCATTTTGGCGAAAGAACAAGAAACTAAAAAATGCTAGAATTTTCGCGATATCTCTCATAGGAGCCAAAATCCGGATTCTTCAGAGATTTCCATGTGACGTCACACTCTGTTAGGAAGACTATAGATACGCGGCAGTGCGAATAAACCGGGAACTTCTTTGGAGTTCGAACGCCTTTGAAAAATAACTTTGAAGTTTCAACTGCAGTGCGAGCTTGAAAGCTGTTGAGCTGAGCGCTATTGAAAATGCTGTTACCGTTATTATTAGTGAATTGTTGTTTGTATGTGTTGCTAATCTGTACAAGTGCTGTGTTTCCCTGTTACCTATGCATCGTGAATAAAGCGTCTTTCTTGTTGCTTTATTCAAGTTATCCTCCTTGTTGGACTGTTTCTGCCATACAACCAAAGGACAATTTTTGTAACAATAATCTTATGATAATTTATCCTTTAGACGGAGAGCTGAAATAATTTTGAAAATAATTTCGTTCTTTTCATTAAGAATGACCCATGTAGAAAGAAGTTTATTTATTTCCTCCACTCGTTATCTAAATGTTAATAATAATTATAACACTCATTAATAATCTTTTAGACGGTGGATTGCAATAATTTTGAAATATATTTCCTTTCATTTCGTAAGAATGGCCGATTTAGGGAAGGTTTTGTGATTTCCTCGACCGTTATCTAAATTAAATTAGTTAATAATTGTAATGCTCATTAATAATGGTAATCTTATGATAATTATTTCTTTAGCCGGTGGATTGCAATGATTTTTAATCATATTCGTTGAATATCTTGAACGCACTATGTAATTTCATAATTAGATCCTCCCATATGAGCTCATAATTGATTAAGGGATTGATCCATTAGATTAATGCATAGTTTAGTAACTCGTCACGAGGACTGATGGCAACGGATCACTCAATTCTAAGCAGACATACGTAAGACGTTAAGTCTTTTATAAAGATCTCAAAATTAGACCTATTGTGGAATTTATTAAACTATCTTCAATGAAATTTTTTGAGAAAATTACTCCACATCCACTCCGAACTGTTACATACCATCCATCAATATCTAGCTGAAGGAAAAGACCGAGAATATTGGACCAAATCTGCTAAACGACACAGAATCATCTGCACGGTCGATGCAAAAACGGTCAGCCAAAATATTTCAAAATTGTTACTGTTTCGACCTTTATAAGCTACGATGAGGTAAATACACCTTATATCCGAGAACTTTATCCTTAAAAAAGTCTAAAATTATATAGCTTAACAGAAGAGAGCGAGAAAAGACAACTATTTTGAAATTCCTAAATAAAATCAATAATATTTTTCAATATTTCTTTACTACAATTGCTCCCTAATATTTTTTTACATTGTTAAAAAGCGCAAATAGTGCACCAAAATTTAAATCAAAATTTTTTCTCGTTTCGGCATACTAAAAATTTGTTTTTATGTTCCATATTGCTCATGCATATGGCCTATTGAATATGCATATGCAATGCATTTATTATAGAATAAATTTCTTTTGAACCATCTTTAGCATTCTGTAGGAAATTTTGTTTTGCCAGGAAAGAAAAAATTAATAGCTTTACTTTAAAAATCTTTTCGTATAGAATGCCCTCTTAATATAAGGTGTGCCCAAATGAAAATGAGACCTTAGGTGTATCGGCGTTGTATCAAATCACAGTGAGTTAATGTGTTAGCCGATAGATGGCGTGGTAATATTCCCAGTTGCACCTGCGTAGTTAACGGCTTCGCATCAATATTCTCATTTCTGGAGAGTTGTTTCAGCAGTTCGTTGCATGATGGATTCCTCCAGATCGGCACAAAGAGCAGTTATCCAATTTCTCCTGTCAGATTAGAGGATGCTTCATAAATTTTTAGCAGGATAAAAGAGGTGTACGGAGAGCAGTGTCTGGCACGGTGCACCATATTCCGGTGGTGTCAGCGTTATGAGGTGGAACGCCTAAACATCAAGGACTGGATACGCCCTGGGCAGGCGCACGTTGTGACCAACAGTGCCACGATTTCGGCTGTGGGTGAGCTCATACGGCAGAATCGTCGGATCACCACACGTGAAGTTGCTGTTGAACTGTCGATAAGCAAAGGAACTGTGTATCACATAATCCACAAAAGACTTGGTTATGGCAAAGATTGTGCACAGTGGGTGCCCAAGCATCTGTCAGAGATTCAGAAGACGGCGAGAATGGGTGTTTGCCAGGATCCGTCAGCAACCCAGGAGTTTCTACACTAAAGCCTTTCACTCCCGTCCTACGCGCTGGGATCAGTGTATCAATATCAATGGTGATTCTTTATAGTTGTACTGTTTGATCCGCATAAATTGTAATTAGAATATTGTTATTAAAATTTCCTTACATATAACTATAGTTTCCTTTTCATTTGGGCCCACCTTATAGTATAACAAGTATTAACTGTGTCTGCAAAATTTCAACACTAGTTTAGTGCATACGTTTGTGGTTTTATTTATCGTCATGGAACAACAAAGCATTCTTCAAAAATCATACTAAAATTATTCATACGTTAAAAATAAAAATTGGCCGGTGCTGAATTCCAGCAGGTTCGCGAAAACAATTAAAACCACTTACGGCTTAGATCTTAAGATCCACAGTAAAGTTGGTCAACTTTTTAGTTTTAACGCATGCGCAGTACTAGAGCAGTTCTTCTACTTTTGCATTTGTAAGTGATAAGTTAATTGTTCCCGAATTACCACTCTACCATTTCATGAGGAAACTACAATTGTGATCTGTGTCTTCAAAGTGTTCTGAAAGGATCTTTTCTTGGGGGACGTCCCATCATCCTTTCAGCAGATGGGTCACCCTTTTGAGATTAGTGGTGACGGATTTCTCGTCATATGCGAATGTCGAGAAGTGAAGTGAACTAAAAATGACAGGATGATTTAGGATTTAATAATATTACCGTTCTTTCGTAATTCTGTAATGGATCTGACGAGGGTATTTTTCAACATTTGAATTTATTTTATTTCTAGAGAAGAATTTTATTTTTGCTTTGTTTTTATAGAAAGCCTATCTATTAATTTGACATTGTTTACGCCTTTAGCTGATTGCTCCAAATCCGTGCCTGGAATGACGATTTACGGCAACGCCCTCTACCACTTCAGAACATCATTTCCGTTCATAAATTGCATTACAATATCTGCTTATTTTGGCTCCTTCTATTAATATTTAAATTTGAACAAATCATAGAAACTCCCTATATACAATCCAAATGTACTTCTTATTAGATTTCGTATTCTTATTTAAAGAGTGTTAAAATAACAATTTTATTCCTTTTTAACATAGTTTGATAGCATTTATAATAAAGAGAACATTTCATTGATTGTGAAAAGAATCTTTTATTAGACCATATAAATTCAAAATTTTGTGAATTAAAATATAAGTCTGTCTGTCTGTACGTGTAATTAAGAAGAAAATAACTGTTCGCACCAAATTCATTTTGTCACACATAAAATTTATCGCTATTTTTACTCGACACAGACATTACCAGTAATTTTTGCATAGAAAGAAGAATTAATTTTAATCCTTTTGAAATCTCATGAGTCTTATGTTAAATAAATTGTTCCAAGGCCTTAGAGAGCGAAAACTGTTTTTAGGTATTTCAGAAAAGTGCCTTTCTTTATTTAAATTTCTCTAATGTATTGATAATGTATTTATTCTTGTTCTTGAGCTTATATTCATAGCAATTCAACGAGCAGTTTAATCAGAAACCATGGATGAAGTGTTTTACCAAAAACAGCAGCTACAAATAAAAATATTTAATTATCTATTTACCGGAAGTTAATCTTCTTTAATATAAATGCATTTCAGTGAAATTTGATTTTATTGATATGGGAATACTTTTTTGCTGATTTCATTAATTTTAAAACAAACACAAAATGAGTTAAAATTCATTTTAAAAATTACTCTTTTTAAAGAATTTAGTTATTAGTTTCAGTCATGATTAGTTTGTATTAATTATATCCATTATCTTTTCCATTACATGAAGAATGTAAAGAAGTTAGCAAAGACATTTTCTGATAATAATGTATAAAATCCAGATATTGTTCAGCAACGGATTCGGAAACCCTCCGCGCTTTTGCGCATGCGCCGGGCGGAGTTATTTTCATCAAAATAGGGGGAAAGTGAAGAAAGGAAGGGTGATGTTTACATTTTACTGAGTGTGATCTAGCAAAGATCTCCGGAAATGCGCTCATATGACTTATTGCCTGACACCCTTTCCGGTGTAAAATCGTCCAAAAGTGGTAGTCTCGGAATCCGTTGCTGAACAGTAGTTGCATATTTCCTAGTAGTAGTGTTCCTGACGGAAATAGTTTACGTTCCTGAACCGGAAATTACTTATCGTTTGCTTTCAATTTTTTTCCTTTAGTGTTCTTCCAGAATTCTGCTAATATGTTCTGGCAACAGTTCTACGACTGTATTCCTGTTCGTGATGCGCTTTATTTTCTGTGTACATTTTGTTCTGTATTTCCAACGTTACATAAAATACGGTGACGACTATCTTCCAATACAACACATTTATTTACGACTATTAAGGAAAGAACAGGCATTTTTTAACACGAAATATTTACAAACCATGTACAACAACATCACAAAATTAATCAACATCGAATTCTTTTCAAACATTTTTCTTTCTCGTTGCTAGGCAACGTTCACAAAACACAAATAAGGCATTGTCATTCTATTTCTATGACTTCATATATATTCTTGCCAACCGATTTTTTATTTAATTAAATCCTTTCTAAAAATATTTTAATAATAGTCTTAGAATGAATAATTTACAAAATATTTTTATTAGTTAGAAATATCACAATGTGTTGACGTGATGTGAAAATAAATGTTTTTGAAACAGAACGAGTTTTTTGTCGAACTCGGCTTAAATATGGAGGAATTTAAGATTACAAATAGTATAATCGGAATTTTTTTCAGATTATTTTTTCTTTTTCATGCTTAAATCAGAAGATTTTGCATTGTTTTCGTGTTGATAGTAAAATAGTGCTTACAAAAGGAATAAAGCAGTAAACAAGAAGAACCATTTTGTTTGCATGCTGTTTTAAGTACTTATTGTTTTAGATTAGTTTAAGCAAATAAATCATTTTTTGTGGAGATTAAAATAAAAAGTTTCGGAGACAAAAAGAAAATGTAAAAATATTTCACACTCTAACAAATTGCTGTAGTTTTTCTTTTCAAAGAACGATTTGATATCCTCAAGTACCTATATAATAATTACTTCATTAAAATATAATTTGGAAATTTATTTTAAATGTTATAAAATTTCAAAGAGGTAAGATATTTTGTGAAGTCATGGTTTTTTTTGTTGTTGTTATTGCCTTAGTACTGCCAGCTGCATATTTGGGGAGTGAAGTCAATATCTGACCATCAAGTGATATTTTATGAAAACATATAGTAAATCAAAAACCTTTAAAAATAAAAAATGGTTTGTTTTCATCATTGAATCTAATAAAAATTAAAAGAATAAATCTTTGCTGCCAACTTAAGAAATAATATTCAACATTTGTTTTGTTATTTTTAACATAAAAGACTCTGTCAGCATTATGTTTTTATAAGAATTAGTTATCAAAACCAGCATCATTTTCAAAAGAACATTTTTTATGTATTTGTTATTTAAATTCGTTTTAGTCTTGTTTTATGCTCCAACTATAATATACTAAATAAAACACACAAAATTTATGTTTCATTTAGTTTTTCTTTGACTGATTAACAATTTTTCTGAAATGAACATTTTCCTCAGCCGTGATATTCTCAAAAATAAGAATGGATTCTTAAATTATATTACTCTTTTCGTATAAATGCTGCTTCACTTATAAGAAAAGTAGCAGAATAATCGAGATTTTTAAAGAAAGAGAAAAACTTTCCTTTTTTTCAAAAATGCTATATTGCAGTTAATGAAACGAACATGGAATGGATAAAAAATGTCTCTCACCATCCGAATTAAAATCTATGATTGGATATTCGAATGTGCAATATTTTTACAGTAGAATACGAACAAAGAGAACATTCTTTTTTATTGAAAAAGCTTCTATTCCCAACTCTTTTAATTTAAAATTTTCATTCAATAAAATGTAATTCTCAATATCAGGCCTTTTTTCAACATCGTTTGACAACATAGATTACTCTGTTATTCAGTTGATAATTAATCTGCTATTAGTTATCACTTTAGGAAAAAGATTAATTTTAATCACAGAGTCAATACTTTAGTCAGTCAATACCTCATTAAAGCATAATGTTTCATTCATCTGAAAGAACATAAGTAAGGCTAGTTAACCTTGTTTACATTGGTTTTGCTATTTCAAAAAGTTTAATTTCGGATAATGTTCAATGTAACCGGTTCAGGATTTTAAAAGATTCCAACAAATAAGAAAAACAGAATTTCTTAAAAGAAACTGAAACATTCCTTTCTCAGAAAAGACATAAACGATAGGAAAAACCTAGACAGCCCAATTACAGAATTCCAAGAGGCGGAAAACGTAATTAGATGTCCAACTCTTTCTCCTTAATTTCATTTCACTTCACTTCACTTCTAGACATCCGTGCGAGACAAGAAATCCCCAACCTTCAACAGGAGGGTGATCCATCTGTTGACAAGATGATGGGGAATCCCCCAAGATAAACCCTTGTCAGAACACTCTGATGATACAGATTGTAATTACGGTTAACCCATCACTTTTGAGTGCATTGGGGGTTTAGGAACTGCAATGTTGTACAATGGTCACGTTTAATATCTGTACAAAAGAGACAACCATGCAATTTCGTTTGGCTATTTTGTTGGTGCTTAGCTGACGCTAAATATTTTCCCCAATCTTTCTATTGGAACAGTAAGACTTATGAAAATTTCGATAACCAAATATCATGTCAACCAAGACTGAAAAATATAAACAGTGGAACTTTGAGCATCTCGAATAACGAGCAAAATAAATTGTAAAAAAATGACCGCCTAACGAGGAGAAGGAAAGTCCCGGATTTTGAGCCTGCTACTGTTATATCCAAGGAGATTTTATTTCGTTTTAATTCTTATCAAACACGGTGTCAAGTACCTGTGCGTGCACTTTTAACTGTAGCCCGTTTTAACCGTTAATGGAACAAGTTTTTCTAGTAATAAACGTTTAGAATGGAACGAATCACTTTGGTTATTTTCATATTTTGATTCCAGTAATGTTGAAGGCCAATGTTTTTCAAAAACTATTTTTCTGCCATGCATTTACAGTTGTTGATACTCCAGCACAGTGTCTAGTACTTGTGCGTGCACTTTTTGCGCTTTTAACTTGTAGTGAGTTTTAACTGTTAATTGAGCAAGAGTTTTTTAGTAATAACCGTTTTGGAAATGGAAAAGAATGACTTTGGTTACCATTAATTAGAAAATTAATTAATTTCATATTAAGAGAAAATTACACAAACATAAAACGTAATAAGATGCATTATTCTTAGTGTATCAAACCAACAGTTTTGTTCTCGCACTCAAACTTACAGGGTGTCCGAGAATTCTGAACATTTCAAAAGTAATTTGAAAAAACCTAATAATGTTACAACTAAGTTTTAAAATGAGAGAGCAAATAAAAGTTTTTTTCAGATAGGTAACATTTGGCAGTTTCGGCTTCTAAAATTGCTACAGCGAGAGAATCTCGAACGCAATGGTCGGTTACCAATCTTGAGAAAACCGATGGCGCGTTTTCTGGTTTCTCGTTCTTTAAGTTTGTCTTGCATATCTCAAAATATTCAGTTTTCATTACATGTTAATTATGCAGGTAAAGAAATTAACATTCTCTAAAATGCATAGCTTTTTTTTTCTTCTAAGTTTATATAGTTTGCAGATACTGGTTCTCAAAAAATGGGGAGATTTCGATCAATTTACGGTCAACCTCGACTCACCGTAACGGCGCTGTTTCCATCTGAAAAATTTTTTTGAATGCGCCTCATTTGAACAAGTAATATAAAAAAAATTTTAAAGTCAATTCCTACTTAGGTCAAGAATCTACACGCGATCAACTGAGCAAAAAATGCGGATGAAAAAATGACGCCTTCTGTGAACATACCAGAAGACAAAGGATATTAGGTCTAGAAGCTGGCAAACCTAACTCCATCTACTGAGAAAAATTCGACAAATGACTCCAGGGCGACATATGCTTTCCCCTATATAAAACTAAAATTAATTAATTAAATTTAATTAATGAATTAACATTTAAGGAAAAGCTATTAACATCAAGAGTCATCTCTACAAGTTTGAAAATGCTAGAACTTGAGTGACGAATAAAAAAGTACCTTTTAATAACGGTTGAAAATTTGAACAAGATATATAAATATATATAGGAGTAGTGTGAAGCAAATAGTAGGAATTGAAAAAAAAGACAGTAAGTTGTAAATTTGTTAGGTTATTTTTTAATTAATTTTGAAATTTTCCCACATATTTTCGGACACCCTTATATTTATTCAATAGCAAAGGATTTTCTTTATTCATAAACAATCAATTTAATAATAGCTATTAGAACATTTCCATTTCCCTAGTAATTGAGACATCTTATTATTTCCATACATTAAATATGAATTATTTTATGTTGCCATTTCAAAATACTAGTGTTTTTTTTTTTTATGTGAAAATATTTCTACATCAAAAAATAGTTTATTTTCTTCTAATAGCGATGTTATGAAAAGAAAGCAGTGTTATAAATAATTTTTCAGGATAAAGAATATTTTGTCTTTTTTATAAAAAGCAATGAAATGAATGGAAATATATTAATACAAATGTTCTGGGTCTTTCTGTTTTCACATAAACTTTTAGAAATGGTAATGTATGTTTTATTGACAAGTCCAAAGGCAATAAAATGATCACTCAAACTATTGCTGCCTTAGTTCTGCTCCATTCATTTTTTTATTCATTTTTTTTTTATTTTCTATTTGCAAACGGTTTTTTTTTACTGTTTAAAAGCAATTTCATGTAAACCGGAAATATTTTATAGTTAAGAAGTTAGGAAAATTTGAAAGGAAAACCTTTTACATAGAAATAAGAATGTTTATTTTACTAAGAGTCAGTTTCATTTATCACTTTTAAAAACTATAACAGGAAAATTGGAACTTTGCTTTGTTATTTATTTTAGTCTTGTTCCGGCTCCATTGTTATAGAAAACTATTTTATTTTTTACCATTATAAATGGAACGTTTACAGGAAATCACATGTGTTGTCGATATAGCTTTACATTTCCAATTTCGAAGATAGATTATGTGGCCGCTACGGTTTTCTATACTCGTTTTTATCCTTTAGATAAGTTTAAAATCTGATGAATTAAGGTCTGTCGGAATTTTTTTCCTCTGAACGAATAGTGTCACAACAGAGAAAAAGGAAACACACCAATACTTGAATAGCATTTCTCTTAAGTCAAAGAATCTCGAAACGCACTTTTTATCTCTTTGCAGTGGCAGCTGAAAGAGGCTCTAGTTTCCGCTTCCTGTTGTGAGCTTCCGAAATACTTGATGGAATAATCCATTTTCAAGTAAGAGGAGGAAGAACTGATTCAAAAATCTCAGCGTCGAGGCTATCAGTTGGATATAGACATCAGAAGAATTGGATTCCTACGGAAGCTACCGAAGGGACGCCATTTTCCGCAGTATTACACGACATAATTTTAGAAATTCTAAGGAGATTGTTATGCATGCATAAAACTTTTTTCATGAAATATTCTGTTTTGTTTGATATTTGTATGTATATTTATTTTTACAGTCTACATTTTCAGAGAATAAGGATGGTATTTCCTTAGCTGTGATTGCCTTTTGATTTTGTAGACAGGACAGTAATATCACGACATTGAGTGTTTTCGTCCTAAGTTGAGATAATGTAGAATTCTGATATCATTCAGAGAAAACAGAAAATATAAGAAAAGAATATTGTTGAATTAATGTTGAGCATCAACTTTACAATTGTGTAACAAAACCAAGTCAGATGCTGTTATGGTCAGCTTTTATATATTTGACTCCATAGAAGCCAATAATATTGTATGTATCATGCCAAAGGCCTCACGCTTTGCGCATGCGTCTGGAGGAGTTATTTTCACGAAATAGGGAAAGTGAAAAAATGGAGAGATTTTGATATAGCGTGACCTAACAAAGAGGAGCTGGAAAAGCGCTCATCTTCCCCAGCCTGTCAATTTCCTTTCCCGGAGTAAAACTAATCCAAAACTACTAGTCTCGGGAACATTAACGATTAGTATACTGATTCTGGAATACAGAGTCATGAAGATAAGCTACAATAACTGTGTTAGGATCAGAGTGTCCTCATTGTATCGATGCGAAGGAAGCAGGGTTGGTAACTTGATATGGTTTCGTTGACAAGTCTGGAGAGGGTTTGCGACACAAGGAACTTATTTTTATTAAATTTTAATTTTATAATAAGAAAACAAATGAACTTATAATACGTTTCAAATATAGAAAGATTGTATTTTCGTTCTTACTTTCTGTTCTTTCAAGTAAATAAACTTCTCTAATTACTCTCACTTGCAAATCCTCTATCCTCAAATAAATGATTAGATAAAACATACTAACTTTTCTTTGATACTAATTAAAAGCTGCAAACAACGTTCCTCTTTGTTCTATTTCATTGCAAAACGTTCTCTGTATAAAACTGCAAAAGTACGTTCAGCTCTGTGTTTTTGTTATTGCAGCAGCTATTAATTCAACAGCTTATTAAAACAATACCGTTTTAGAGTTCCTTTCCATTTAGTGGATTAAATCTCATTGACTTATATAAAAGAAAAATTTTTAAAAAATAGCCTGATGGATAAAAAATTCTATTTTCCTTTTCAATTATAACTTTTTTTTAATTTGAGTTCAAAAAGTGAAGAAGTGATACAGAAGGAGTTTACTTCGCCATAGGAATTCCCAAAACTTGAAATAAAAGAAAATTTCGTAAGTTTTTCGATTTTTAAACATTCATTATTCAGAAAAACGATACAGATTTTACCAGAATCTTACAAAATATCGAGAAATACTAATAACCAATAAATGAGAAGTCATTAAGGCTCTATCTCTTTAGAATCGCTTCTAAAGATAAGGAAAACACAACAAACAGGAACTCTTGAATTATCACTAATTCCACTTTGATTGGTCAGCCTATGCGTAACCAACAGATTGATTATTCGATTCTTTAAAAAATCATTTTCCTTGAAAAAGATATTCTTAAAAAAGTTTTTTGATTCGAATTTGTTTCAAAGCTTGAGAATAGAACTGTAAGATTTTTAGTTGACTCGGTTGCAGATTACGCTACTGAGCTTACGAGTTATTTTTTTGGGAACATTTTTAGAATTAAAGAGATAGAAAATGGAAATTTCAATGGCAAGGATTCTTACTTTCCTTTACTCCACTATTAGTTTTAAAGTGAGCATCTCTCTTATAACACCTCTCCATCGATTTTTATCAAAGTTGAATTTTCTTTCAAGTTTTGTGCTCTATTTTAAAACTTTCCTCCTTGTTTCATTATCCCTAGCATTCTTTTATTTTTTTTTCATCCATAATAAGATCACGGTTCACAGTTACTTTTCTCGCTTTTTTATACCATAAATAGTGTTTCACAAAAAAGCATGTGAGTAAACCTTGTTTTTCCAAGAATACTTTACTGTGGAAACGTTCGTTTAGAAATATACTGAAAATTAAAGAAGGAAAACTAGAAGAAATCACACCTATGGAATGATAGTAAAGTAAGATATAAAATAACGGTTGCTTTGTCAAATGCAAATGAAATAGTCCACTATTCTAAAATCTTATACCTCGAAATTTCTGTCTTGTATATTCAAAGAAAGAAAGTATTGATTCTTAATTTCTTAATAAACATATTTATATCTAAATATAAATAATGTCTATGGTAGGTATGTATGTTTTAATTCTCCTCCTAAACCACTGGCCATTTTCAAATTCAATAAATTTGTACAATTATTATTTAATGACAAGAGAAATACTTGTGAACTTTTCAAAGGTCCAAAAGTTAAATAATACAATCGTTATTAAGAAATTAGCAGAAACCGTTTTTCAGCAGTATTTTATGAATCAAATTATTCCACATAACAAAATATTTTTTGTATCATCTTTAAAGCTCAAATTTTACATTCTAATTATACCCATTTCAATACTGCAATTTATCCTTCAATTTTATTAATTTTCAAAATTTTACTAATTAAATTATTGAATTGACGAGATGATTTTGAAAAGAAAATTGTAGATTCTCCGTTAAAGTTAAGCTAGGCGTATGGTGAGACTAAAACTACTCAGCCCTCGATTATTTCTGTTAGACAAGAGAAAGATCTCATGTTAAACTTTTCAAAGTCAAATGCTAGTTAAAACTGTTAATTAAAAAAATTGAGCAAAGTCTGGCGTTTCTTTCTCGCGATATCTTTAAATATATTAACTCACTGAAACTACTTTTAACCATTAATATCCAAAAAATAGTTTATCAGTCGACAAAACGTTCGATTCCTTGAACAATTTGTTTATCTCCTTACTTAATTTTAAACGTAGTAAACAATTTCAATAATATATTGTTGAAGATCAGGAATAATACAGAAGAAATTTCCGAATAATTGGAAGAAGACTTCTGGAAAACATTAAAATATACATTTTTAAAAATAGGTTCTCTGTTTATCGAAAAAAAGTTCACAACAACGACGATAATACAATTTATACTAGGAAAACTATTGATTTGATTTCGTTCATGCCTTTCATTAATGAAAATTAACTGTTTAATTAATTGTTTCAAAATATTCCATAGAACATTTTGATACTTCAGTCTTTTGAAAAAAACGTGAGTTCTTCTATTACAAATAATTAATGATTTACGAAGAACTTTAAATATCTAGCTTTTAACAATCGTCTGGTTAACTCAATATCTTTTGATTTAATAAAAACGTTTCAGACGATAAAGAGTTTGTGTCATTATAATATTTTGTACGCACAGCTTTTACATTAAAATATAGTATTTAAATCCATGCGAAAAGCTGGCGTATAACAGCTAGCTGTAGCTAGTTATCCAAATCGTCTTTGTGTCAAGCATGTTATTTACTTAGTAAATTAAAATTCAAAAAATGTGAAAAATTAATATAATATTTATAATTGCACTCATGGTTTACTTCATTTAGTTATTTAGTTACTTGACCATTCTACATTAGATTATAACCAACTATTTGAAACGTTAGTTCAAATTCTTTTCTCATTTTAATGTCTCTAAAAAATCATCAAAGTTGAATTTTTAGCAATTTAATTCAAAATCTCTTAACAAATTGATATATAATCCTTAAACAAGTGAAAATGTATTTGAAATTTTAAAAAGAAAGACCTTCAATGAGCTTATTGTTCCTATTAATCTGAGAGTCAAAGTATTGTGCAAAATTTTTTCTATCTTAGTGAAAATATTTAGTCTTTTCTATCTGTGCTTATTGAAGTTTGAAATAAATTATCCCTCTTCGGAGGTTAAAAAAATTTTATAGACATGATTTCCAACAATATATAGCTACAATAGTACTACTTGTTTTTAATTCTTTCATAAATAAAAAACAGCTCATTAAATGAGAGAAACAAGAAAATATCTAAGCAGTTTCCTGCCGAAAACAAATTAAATGAACACTTTGTACTAAAATGTTAATTACGCTTAAAATATTATGTTACCTACTTCTTGCATTTGAAATATAATTTTTCTAAGCAGAAATTCTTCAGTAAAATAATTAACAACTTATATTATTTAAAATCCTCCAATAAGAATAATTATAGTAAATCTTAGAATAAAAATGGACAAAGATTTCAAAACTCAAAAAATAAGAAGAACAATTTCAAGGAATATGGTTCATAGAATATTAAAATTTGCTTCTAAATTATGTGATGTTTCATAATGATAAAAATAATTAAATTTTATTAGATAATAAAATAAGAATGATTACTTCTATTCTCCAATCTCGATTTTAATTTCTTCTAATCCTGAGATATTTTAAATAAGGGAAAAAGGAGTTCTCTTTTAATTGACTATAAAATAGCGAATATTTGATTTAACTTTAATTAGACTATTACAAAAAAACACAGGTAGCATAGAATTATTATTTAACCGCTAAGACATATCCCGAGTTAACGTTCACCTACACTGCAGTTTCAAATAAGAGGTTAAAAAAACGACTTATTTGTTTCACATGGAAACATTCTTAACTATATTTTCTGCAATACAAAAAAAGTTTTTTTTGCTTCAAAATTTATTATTTAATACAATTTAGTGAGAAAACGTATCTTTTATAATTTTTTCTGAGTTTAGGATATTTTCATAAAGCAATTCTCAACGCTTACCCAGGAACACCTAGGAGTGTAAATCCACTTTCCATTCTTCATAGTAAGTTTAAACTTAACAATCTCTTTGAAAAGCGTTAAATTATATTTATATTCATATATTTATGGTTGTATATAAACCATACTAAATATATATTTCATGTTTATAGTTTTAAAATATTGATGAAAATTATGTTTCCTCTTGGAAGTATGAAATATTTGGCTTCATATATGATAAAGTTTAATTTATAATTCATAATCATATAATCACTCTCTGTGTTTCGGCTTAGGACGTTTTCGTAGTGACTGAGGTCGTCTAGGCAACAGCAGGGCGCATGCGCATACTGTTTGAGAACTCTGCTGCCTTAGGATTTTTAGTGTTTTAGCCATTATTTGAGGTTTTGTGTATGTGATTCATGCTACTAGCAGGCAATCTTTGATGTGTTACATAAAAAGCGGTACTAAAAAATGCTTTATATTCGTCACTAGATTATATCGAGATTAACCACTCTTTCTTTCTTGAATCCAGATTTAGAAAAAAGCTGAACCACACCATTGATATTAGAATGGCGCATTGCGAATTTCGTTTAGTATTTTGATTGGAATAGAAAAGAATTCCGTGCAATCCCTCCATATAAAAAGATAAGACGAAGCATACGTAACATTTTAAATCAACAAATACAGCTAATATTTTTCAAACCTTACACATGTGTTTGGGTAGCTCACTTTTCAAAGTCTATCATCGAATAAGATGTGCTTAAATTCTACATTTTAGTAGTTTAAAATCATAATCTGTAGATTTAAAATTATGGAAAGAGGTCTGCTTTTCTACTATTGATGGAGGTAAAGATGCATTATATAACTGTTCTTCCTCTTATGACTTGAGATCATTTTAATTTAGAAGGTGTTTAGCATGGTGCATCCACTAAGTTAACTGCCTTGTAAACAGCTGATGTCTACAACCACGCACAGCTATTGTAAAAAATAGAAACCTCGCCTACTGCATTTTGTCTTTTGTACCTATACCCACCACAAGACAGTTTCGAAATTGTTTATTGTTAATAAAGTCCAGCAAGTTTCTTAAAAAACTTAATAATATCGCTTAATCTAAAATTTTTCAAGTTAAAAATTTCATAAATTATCATTTTCTCAGCTTTCCTTTTCCTTTTTTTCACTCGAGGGCCTAATTAATTGAGAGGTCAAAGCTTGTTTATTGGCAAACCATTAACCTCTTGGCCCTCAGTGTCCATAAACAAGTCAACACGCAATAACAATAAAACATTTCTCTTTCAAACATTTTTTAATTTTTTACCTTTGGCATTTACATGCTGGATATTCGCTTTCTCATTGTATTATTCAACGTAAACAATTTTCCATTACATATTCACTTTGCTTTTTCATGATCGGCAAAAAACCTGATAGGAGTTATTTATCGAAAAATGTTTAAATCACTATCTATTATACCATGTGACTTACGGGTTAAAATACTTTAATTCTCTTCGCACTATTTGGTTCACTATCAGTCACAGTATTTCCTTTCATACAGAATTTCTAATGAACATTTTCTAATCGCGAGACAGTTGTGAAAAGAATTAGCATAGATATGTATTATATGTTGGGTAAATATAATTCCCTTATAAAAGAAAAAAACAAGACTACATCGGAGCGGAAACAAACTAAAAAAAAAGAACAACGATTTTTTTTTAGTTTTTAGATAGAATGAAAAACATGAAAGAATCCCTTTCAGAGGAAAAAATTCTCCCACTCCTCGACAGTGAATCATGAATGGCTGTTGAAAGTGTGTTCTTTTTAAACAGTGAATATCACGAAAAAATCGTCATTTGATTGAAACTTTCTATTCTGCTATCTTTCAATTTAAAAAAGTTTCTTTCATAAAAAATGACATTCTCAAACTCTCATTATTTTTTTCTTTGGTTTGTGAAACTCAAATTTCATTAATTTTTTTTTATGCCAGCGAATTCAATAAAATAGAACGGAAAAAGAATCAGATACTTTTCATGATATCGTTTTGTGGAAAAGCATTAAATTTTAGAACTAGAATCTCATTTTATTTTAAAGTATCCATGATTTTAAACCAGAGAGCATTATTCTGGCGGGATAAAGTGACTTTTTTTTGGTTTCTTTTGTTATTTCAAAGCAAATTTCAAGATAAAATGTTTCCAGAATCGATTCAGAGTTGAATGATTATATGGCTGTCTTATTTGGAATAATGACGGACGTTTTTGAGAAATATTTACTTTTAATATTTCACTTTGTTAGACTCTTCAGCTTAATTTTCACAAATCTATAAAAAATTCAAATGTAATCGATCATGTCATTGCTTAAGATTAGAATATTTTCTAGAATGTAAAATATTATTGTTCATTGACTGCCATGGCAATATTTTTGAAAAATAGAATGTACGATTTCTTGATTGAAACCTTGTAATAAAAAAAATTAACTTTATCATTTAAAGGACATAAATTTATGATGTTTAAATCTTTATTTCAGCTTTGTGAGCTGATTATCTACTAAATGTGTACATTAATACTCATGAGATATATTTATAAATAAACTATTTATTAGTAACTAAACACATCAATAAAATCATTTCACGCCATTAAGCGTTTGAGGTTCTCAAGAATCTTTTCAATTCTCATTTCCCTCATTCCTACTAGTTTATAAATCCTTTTGTGTTATTACTTTTTTTCCCAGTGTAAATAGATTTGGCGAATTATTTCTAAGTTTTGACTAGTTTTATGAAAGAACCGCGGGAGTGTGTCCCTAAACTTTCTCGTATACTTCTAACACATGTAGAGACTTTTGACGATTTCACCGGAAAAGGGGTTATGGGTAATGTAGTCATAGAGCGGAGTTCTGTTCATTTCGGAATTCTTTGTTAGTCACGCTCGGTAAAATAGTAAGCATGCCCTTCCATTCTTCACTTTCCCCTATTTGACAATGAAAATAACTCTACCCGGGCGCATGCGTAAAAGCATAGCGGAGGGTTTCCTGAACTCGTTGCTAAACACAATACCTTATTTTTTTAAATTCGAATTAGTTATTTTCAAAACGAAACATGTAGGAACATTAAAGAGGTCTAAGCAGATTGCTTTGAAAATAATAAAATTGTCACTCAGAACCCCAAGTGTACAGAATTTACAAACTCTATCACAGAGGAAACAGTGAAAAGTCGGTATATATTCTATTCTGGCAACGAAGAAAACAAGTAGAGTATAAAAATAGTTCTAAATTCCTTTAAACTTCACGAGAGACCTAGGATATAACTGAGAAAACTGCAACGGAAAATAATAATAAAAAGAGTCTAATGTTGAAAACGATATCGTTCAATGGTTGTTGGTAACTACATTTTTATGAACAAAGGGAACACTTATTAGAAAAAAATCATCAGTTGATTTGAAATTTTCTTCCACAGATCCTTTAATTTGTACTTTCTTTCATAAAAATATACTCGCAAAATCTTGTGTTTCTTTTATCTCGATGGATCTCAAGTCCTTTATTAATTTTTCATTCCATTCTTTCCCAAACGAATGAACTCGACAATGGCAAAAAAACAAGCTAATGAATACCGCTAGAAAGGACAAATATTTTATTTCTTTTAGATCTGCTGGTTTAGTGCTTGAGTTAAATGTACACAAGAGTTCAGATTAAATGCGGTTATTGAGTAAATCCATATAGGTTCTTTGATTTTCTTTTTTTTAAATTTTTTCGTTGTTTAAGTACTGCCAAAGAATTTAATCTTCGATATTGAATTATGTTAAATTATTTTAATCATTTTAAAATCATATTGCATTGGGTTGATAAAAAGATTCGATTGTAATTTGTCTACAAATCACAGACATATTTTCAGCACTAATATTTTATCATTCAGAGTCAAAAACAAAACTTAAAATAGAAAATAGTCTACATCAGAATATTTTAAAATTGCATTTACAATTATAGATGAAAATGAATTATCAAGGCATTCTCAACAAAAGATATTCTAACGCATTTGTACAACTGAATACGTTTGTTTTAATATTTTCGTTAAAATCTAGAAACAGTTCTTTGGTGAATAATGCACATAAAATAGTCGGTGTGTGTGCGGGAAAACGATTCCAACAGCAGGTAATGGAGAATGATGATTTATTATCGAATATTCCGGGAAACATGAAGGAGCAGGTAATAGTGGTAGCACTTGCAGAAATTCTCAAACACACGTAAAATCACCTAATAATAACAGCAACAGCACTTCAGTACTCGCCGTCTAACGAAAACACCAGCTCACTTGCGGATGAACTAAAATCTATTGCAAAATTGTGTGATTTATAGCATGACAACTGAAAATACACAACACAGGTACAGGAATCCATTGTGCTGCCAAGCGAAAAGAAGCAGAGTGATTCACAGCATGTTGCAAGGTAACAAGCAGTGAAATTTACTTGCAGTTATCATTGTTTAAATTTTATGATGTTATTTTTTTATTTAAAAATAACTCGAACTATAACTGAATTCTTATTTCGATATCCTTATTTGCTATAAAATTATAGCTTGAATTATTTAATGTTTTTTATAAAAAAGTACATGGTAGAAATTTTTATGGATCTTAACAGGGATTTGTTTAACTAATATTCTCATTAAATGTCGGAACGCATAAAATAATAAAGAAGTTTCTGCCAACTGACAATTTTATATATTGCAGCTTTAAGAAAATTGATTCACTATTATTTTTGAGCATACAAACAATGCTGTCAGGAGTAGATCTTAAAGAATCGTCTGTCTATACCCCAGCATCTTTTTCAAATTGAAAAATCATGATCTGTCTTATATAATATTGTATTTCTTTCCATATCGTAAACATTTTTATTACTTACAACGGCTGTTCTGAAATGAACTGTTTTCTTTCTTAAAATAGTTACAAAAAAAAAGCAAGTGTATTCTTCTTATAATCTTATTCTTTTTTTATGTAAATACAATTTCTCACATAAGAAATAGATGGGAAAGAAATTGACAGGAAAAAAAGGAGATATTATTTTCAAAAGAAAAAAAGTTTTTTCCCAGGCATAAATATATTGTTTGAGAATATACCGGAAAAGAATTCTTTGATAGGCAGGGTGAAATCGATTTATATCTATCTGAAGCCACGTTCTTTTAAACGGTCGATATCAGTAAAAATAGCATTTTTTTTAATAAAAATTTCCATTTTCATCTTAATTTAAAGTTTTCTATCATACAAAACACTTTTTTTGTAATCACTTAGAGATTTTTTTCAAATTCGTTCGCTTACAAATCTTTCATTGAAATTCTCCTACTTTGTTCTTCCTAAAGAGATAAATGAAATAAGAATGAAAAAATTATTTTCACGAAAATCGTTTGGTAAGAAAATATATTTTCAAAGGATTTAGAATTCAGTGTTCAGTTAAGTATCGACAAATTGTCAGATAGGAATTGCTAAGAAATTTTAGAATTAAGTTTTTATGCTTCTTTTTCCGATATTTGGAAGAAATTTCAATGTTTAAAACTTTTATTAATTCTTCTTTACTTATCTGTTTTTTGGAGGTTTTCTCAGTATAAATACAAAAAACTTATAATTTTTATATACTTTGGAAGCAAGGAGACTTGCAAGTTTAAATGAAACGACAGATTAAGATTAACCCTCTGAGCTGCTTGTCTGCGATTTCCGGGGTAGGAAATGGGCTATTTTCTGATGAATTTTGCTATTTCAGCAAACTAATGTATTTACTATGGCGTTATTATATATTATACAAAATAAAACTTTTGCATATCCGCTTGTTTAAACGGTATTTGAACATGTTTTGCAACATTACTTTTAAACAATGATTTTTTTAAGAAAATACGCAGTCAGAGGTTAAGCTTAAAAATCAAATCGACTTCTGGAATTAGAACATTATTTTTTATTATATTGTTTGCCATAAGAATTTTCGAAAACTAGAGGCTATTAATTACATAGCAAGTTCAATAAAAATGAACCTATAATCATAAAATAATAATTATTTAATTAATTATTGTTAATTAAACAGGTAGAAAATTAGCCGTATATTTGAATTAATTGTTTGCTATAATCCTTTGGTTCAATTGATATTCTCATTTTAATTAAAATATGTTTCAGACGATAAAAATGACTTTGAAATTAATAATATTTTAAACAAAAAACAGTTTTAAATTAGAATATTAGAAATGAAAATAATTTATTGGCAGCAATGCCGGGTATTTCAGTTAATTTTAAATAGAGCTTTCAAAAGATTATTGTTTTTTTTAATACTTATCAACAGAAAAACAACACTGAACTCTAATGCGATGCCAGATGTTAAAACAGGAATTATTTCCGTTATATGTCATTCGCTCGAAATAAAATGGTCTAATCATTTCTTGAAAAAATAATAAGACTCATCTCATAAAAGAATAACATTTGATTTTTCACAGAACTCGAGATTAAATCAGAGAATAACCGAACGAATAAGAAAAATAATTCACAAACTGTTTTTATTAAACCTCCCTCTTTAAGGAGATTATTTACTTGTAGCCTCAACCGATATATTATACATTTCCGGTAATCGATTTTCGTTAATTCTTTTCGAACTTGTAGTTGCTTTTATTTTGGCAAAAGCTTCGTGTTCTAAAAGAAATATTGGGACAAAAAATGAAAGCTTATTAATTGAATTTCGGAAGCAATTTCAACATTTACCAAACCTTATATCTGGAGGCACCAATTTCTTTCTTATTTATATTTGTTTCGATGGAAGTAAGATTTATTGAACTTTGACTTCCAGAACGAGTTCAAGGTTAATTATGGCAACCAGAATTAATATTTTAAGTAAACAACAGAAATAATAATTTTTTCTTTATTCGTTAATGGCTTATTTTTTATTATTTATGTTATCATTAGTAAATAATCTTTCCGACAATTCATCCCGTTTACATTCAATGTTATTGTTATTATTTAACAAAAGTCGTTCATAAATAATGAATTAAAATGCAAATGAAATTAAATGCAACAAATTTCGGGTTCTCATGTGTGCAAGCATTGGTACGGGTACACACATAGAGTAATATATTAAAAAATAAATCCTATATATATATATATATATATTAATTAGGCTTATAGACAGGCACAATTATAAATATTACGCCTTTTTCCAAGTTGGTGAAAAAAACATAATGTGATATGCCTATCTTAACTGAACTAGTGTGTGGGAGAATGTTAAGAAAAAGGACTGTTTTAATTATCCAAGCTGAATTCTATTTATCTATGTATATGCTCAGTTAAGCACATAAAACATCTAGTGTATCTGGAAGTGAGTAAAGTCGATTACAAAATTCCCATGTTTACAAATAATGTACATGTCCTGTTAAATAAAATTTAGCGAAACAAATCCTTGCTACCTTTGATAAGTAGTACATGTCACCCCAATCATTGTTCCATGAAACACGGGAAAAGCATCTCTACCGGAAGTCTCGAATAAGAGGATGAATTTCCAAACATCAATTTCTAAGAATGGACATGAGAAGAAAGAAGATCTTTATGCCATTCGACGGTGCGTAATGGCACAGCCGTCTAAAGAAAATACCTTCTCTTGCCATTTCGATCCAGGCTGTTCGGCCTCCGGAAACCTAATAGGCTTAATGGAGAGTGGGTGATATGCCCGCAAGAGGATAGGTTCCTTTGAGGTTTTTTGTTCGTAAAAGGAATCTGCAAACAAATAGACCTGATTCTCGGAAAAGA
Source organism: Araneus ventricosus (assembly GCA_013235015.1). Lineage (NCBI taxonomy): Eukaryota > Metazoa > Arthropoda > Arachnida > Araneae > Araneidae > Araneus > Araneus ventricosus. The sequence continues at coordinate 19,349 of BGPR01012570.1, read as the reverse complement.
GTCTAGGTTGCGGTTGGTGTTTCCAGAATGCAATGAAACCAGTATTGTAAAAAATTTCGTGTTGGCTTGTAGGGTAGCTAAAAGTGATACACTCCGTAATGATGTAAGATCGCAGTGGTATATCTATTATATAAACCTGGGAGAATGCAAAATTCTGTAACTTTTTTAATTCAGATATTTTCTTATTTTCCTATCAGTAATTAACTTTAATTTCGCGTACCCCCCAACTAGTCCTTCGCGTACCCTCAGGGTACACTTGTATCACAAGTTAAGGAACCCTGGACTGCAGCCAACGAAGAAAGTCGTCATCTCGTCATCTTAAACTCATGTAACCTCCTTTAAAAAAGCGAAATTTAAGCAAACGATTAAGTTTTAACAACTAATCTAATTTCCAAAATCCAATAGAATCTTAAATTAGCAAAACTTTCTGTACATAAGCTAAGTCTCAAAAAAAGTTAATATTTAAAGGAAGCTGAAATTCAAGGTCACAAAATCTCCATCCGAAATGGGTGGTAATACTAACACCTTAATACGATAAACTTTGCAATATTTAGGATACCTCTCATTTCTTTTCAATAAAATGTTTACTGACGTTAATAAGTTCAAATTTATTTTTATCTTTTTTGCACCCTAACAGAAACTAAATTCCTTGTCTACAAGTTCCTTCTCTCCACCACTCTTCATCATTTTCCAAATAGTACACACATCTGACCGATCAATGACCACTTGGGTATAGTGATGATCGCAATTCTTTTAGAGAAAACACCCTTCCGCCACTCTGTTAACGTCCACTCCTTGTGAGTCACAGAGAATCCACTATCTCTGCAGACGATCGAACACTCAGATACGTTGTTTGCACGAGATCTATTCCTCTCCGATAATTCGATGCTTCGAAGAGGCCAGCTTTCCTCTGCTGCTTTTATCTGCCAGTGAGGAGATATCGTTTTCGTTTCAGAAGGTCGAATAGTAATTGTGACCATCATCAGATGAATGGGGTAACACTTTTTGAGTGCCATTCGATAAAGGATAATCAAAAGATACTAAAAGAGCAATTTTGACAGAAAGAGTATAGACGAATTATCGTTTTGGGTGACAAACTGATGTGCTGAATCTTTCTACTACCTGTATTTTTTTTCAGTCGGCTGGCTCGGTTAAAGAGGTACAAACCTGAATTTTCGGTTTGCAATTTTTATTCTCTTTGTCAATTGACTGCTTGAAATTTTGACCGGAGGTGGTCAAAATCGCTCTTAAATAATGAAATACATTTCACTTGAAGACTTACGGTTAGATAATGTCTTCAAGAAAAGGATAACTTCCTTCTTCCATAAGTTGAATCTAAATGGAATCGTCATCGATGAATGAGGTGAAGGGTTAGTATGGCATTCCATTAGAATATTCGACAAATGCTGAAAAATGTTTAATTTTGGAAAAGATGAATGCAGAGAAATGTCGTTTGGTGGTCAGAAGGAAGTGCTGATCTTCTCCGCTTTACTTTTCTCCATTTCTTCATTGATAAAGCAGTAGAAATGTTTTATTAGCAAAGTTTTTAGATTCAAAGTTCACCATTCACTTAATTGCACATGGCAGAAATTTTTTTCACCGCAATAACTCCATGGCTGCATTCTGCTCAGCGTTGGGAGGTAGGGATTGCCAACACTACTACTAGAACATGCATATATATCATGGTGTCTTCAGCTCTTAAAGCTGATGTGAAAAGACAAGGGTTGAAATTATTTAGCGAAATCTAATGGCAACCATTTGGCAGTTCTTTACTGAAATCAATCTCTCACTTTATTCGAAGTAATGATTTGAAGGCTACAATTGCATCTCTTTAATTTTGATTCGCTTGTAATGGTAAAAACTTTAAAAAGTTTAAGTGATATATTTTGACTTGTATTTGTAATTTAAACTGAATCGATGTAAAGAAGAAAAAAACACAAGCCCAAATTAGACTTCTTTTATAAATTAATTGGTTAAATGAGATCTAAACATTGGTGAAAGAGCAGAGCTATATGGGGTCCGGTTTTTTAATCGAAATTCGTTTTGTTTCGGTTAACCGGTTATTTTCAGTCCCGGTTGTAACCGGTTATATTTTTTAAAAAAAACCAATAACCGGCTATAAAAAACTGGATCGGAAAGATAGGATCGATTTTAAAGAGTTCGATTAATTCTAAATATTATCAATTTATGAAACTTTGAATTTCATCTGCCACGTCAATCAACGACAACCCTTCCTCGAGGCGGCACAAACTCAACTACTGATAGAAAAGAATGAACAGGTGGCTAGTTTTATAGGAATCCAGAGTTTTCCTGAAGCTTGAGATTCATAAAATGACCCCTTAATGAAATTTTAATAGACTATCATTTGAAAAAAAAAAAGAACAGGAATACTTTCAGTACATAAAACTATGAAAGTAGTAAGAACTTTCAGCAAACCGAAAAAAAAGCCTTGTAGCGGTCATTTTGCTGCCAGGCTGTCTGGTACTACCATCTATGTAATATAACTAATGATTATTAACATGGTGAATAAAGTCTAATTATTTGTCAATTATTTGAATGAATAGATGTTGATCTTTACTATATCAGGGTTTTATATTCTTGGAAGAGACACGTAATTTTCATTTTAGGTGATCATAGAATCACTACGAAAGAATACGCTCAGCTCTAGAATTTAAAATTTAAAATTTTATTAAGTAGAACAATTAAATAAAACACGAGATGTGATAAGCAAGATCTAAAACATTTTAGGAGAGGATAAAAAAAACAATTGAGATATGGGGTGAAATTTGAAATTTTAAATAAAAGAGGTGCAGGAAAGGAAAATGAGACATTTGCTGACCTTTGGCAAAAACAAACCAAGCGCAAGGATAGAACACGGGAGGTAACAGATTGAAGCGTGACAACAACTGAACCAGTGGAACCTGTAGCGTTGTGCGGTACGTAGAATTAGAAAAAGGAGGTATTATTTTCTTTATATACAAGGGTAACATACAGTTTGGCTGGATGTTGCATAGCTCATTACAGCAGGGGAGAAAGAAGAGACATATCAACAGAAAGAAGGCGTGCTGCCATCACAATTATTATTTGAAAGTGGACTTTTTTATGCTTTAAAACACCCGAAAAATATAATTTTACAGGTGTTAAAATTCAATAATGTGGAAACAAGTAGGAGAATATCTAAATAATAACAATAAAACCAAAAGTTTTTCTTTTCTTCATAACTACAACTGAATTCACTTCTAATGCACTCGTTATTTCCTAAAAAATAGATCAACAATTCACCGATGTAAGCAAACAAGGTCAGCGCAGACAATTCCAAATTCAGATAATAACGAACTAAATGAAATTAGAAGAAAATAAGATTTTGCTGTTAGCTTCGAGCAGTGTCGAGGACAGAAATCGTTTTATTTATTTATAACTAAATAACAAATATTTCCAATTTGAAACTCGTTCCATTGTCCTTCTTCGAGTTTTATCAGACGGAGGAAATTTTCAAGACCCCAAATCGATGTCGTTTCTTAGAGACGCTGGTTTCTGGCGATAAACTTTCGATACCTTCCAGGTTAGATGCCTCGGGAAAGAAAAGAGTTTGGATGCACAAAGTTTATGCATCCTTACAGCCAACGCTGAATCGATTTCCAAGTTTATTTGCTACTCCGGATAGGCTCGAAAGGAGAATTTCGAGCGTCGTCGTATATGGCTACTGCTTTGTTTGCCAAGATTCGGAAAAATGTATGTGTCGAGATTGAGGCTACAAATAATTAATTCCGAAAGAGGGAGGTTACATAAAAAACACGGTGAATTATTCTCTTATTCGTTCCGGTTATTCTCTTGGTTTAATCACCAGTTCTGCGAAAAAACAAATGTTATTCTTGTGCGGGAATGGTGAGTCTTATTTTTTACAAAATGATTGGAATTGTTTTATTTCCAAGCGAATGAAATATCATTGAAACATTTTGGTTTTTAACATCTAGCCTCTCTTAGAGTTCAGTTTTGCTTCTTTCTGTTGATAAGTCACAAAACCTCCTAAACTTTATTTAATAGTATTAGCTGAAATACCCCAAATCGATTGTATCCTTGAACGAACGATAGGAAGCGCCATAGTACATAGATGAGTTTCTTCGACGGAAAGACCAAGAACAAACCGGTTCTATCTGTATTCCATTTCTACCCTTACGAAAGTAAAATAGATACCGGAACTTTTAGAAAGTTTAAAATCTTGTTACAATTTGTAAAATACGTTTTCACCGCAATATTGGCCTTGTAGTTAAAAATAGTATTTTACAGAGATATTAATAGTTTGCAAGGCTAATAACCCCCCCGATCTTGGCATTAAGAAAATGTATGTTCTAGAAAATTCACAAATTATGAAAACTATCCCTCATAGGAACCGACACCTGGAACTTTCTGGAAATTTTCAAACTGGGTAGTTTGATGGACGCTGAATGCTAATGAAAGTGCTGTTGATATTTATCAGTGATCTAATGTCTACTGTGTTGATAATTTACTTTAGTTCTGTTTTATTTCAATTATTTGTCTTCGTGTTTTTCTGGAGTTATTCGTGGAATAAAGGCGTCATTGTTTTCTATGATCCTGCTTGTTGGACTACATTCACGTACACATTGGACGATTTTCTTAACAATATTTAGAGCTTGTTTAGAGTTGGGATATCAAAAAGATCTACAGACATAGGTCGTCAGTAGACTTTGTAAAAAAAAATAATAGGTCATATTTCAATTTATGGGGTATTAACAATAAGTGGGTCATTTTTTTTGTGTTCTCTATAGATTTTATCTCACATTCTATTCTGCGTATTTTCTAGGGTAATTCATATTCCATTAACAAAATGTTTCATATACTATAAAAAATGGTTGTGTGTATAATAATATTTTAAACAAAGTAATTTTAAATTAAAAATATTGAACATGGAAATAATTCAATCCCGAAGCAATACCGTGTATTTCAACCTTCATATATACAAATACATACTCGTTAACTCTGGCCAAAATACATAATATGCAATATGCTTCAATTCGATCGACTACAGGTGGACAAAATATTCCCAAATTCATAGCTGGCCGAAGAACATGAATCTCTCCTACCACGCCAAACGCACCTGTTCGAGAAATGTCATTGTATTTCTAAACGTTGTCCCCTTGAATAAACACACTGTTTCGGCGGTTAAAGTTCCACTGGAGCATTTGACAGATTGTTCCGTTGCATTGCGTTCGATCAATGCCCGTGCACAATAATTCAGATTGCATCGAATAATACCAAGCCGAAAAGTGATCTAATAATGGGTTGGCATCTACTGGAAGGCCCTGAACAAGTTCCACTGGTGCGGTTGGCTTCTTACGCTGCTTACACCTGTTTACTTTGAGTTCGAGAATGGCGTTTGGTTGTTTTGTAGCATCAACAAATGTCTCCTTTACCCTTTCTTAAATACTTTTATTTCCCAAAATTTCAAAATTCTCTCACACCATGTAATTCATTTTATAGTCACCTTAAAATGTTTTTTAGATCCTATTTACTTCATCTTGTGTTTATTTCATTGTTCTACTTATACAAAATTTCTAAAATTCTGAATTCTAAAGCACACTCTTCTACGGTTTTCAGTGCGATATACTTGATCTTGTTTCATGGGCTACGAGTTGTATAAAATTTGATTCAAATAATAGCAATTATAAAAACACGTTCTGCTTACAGAAATATGAGGCGCAGACGAGATTTTTTATAAAACAAATTACGATTACGTTAAATATTTCTTTCTGTGTTTTTTAAGAATAGATAATAAAATAAGAATACAATGCGCACTTATTTCTCACAGAAAATTTAATTTCTGAAATCTTATTTTATTAAGCTTTTAAATTTCTACAACATTAAACATCTAAGTAGATATTTTTAATAGATAAGAAGATGCAGATTAGATACATTTTTCATAAATTTAATTTCTGTAATTGTAACCATTTTATTATCTTCTTAAATGATATTCTTAAAATGATCATATATCCTCGAAACTGAACTTGGACTTGGTAAACTTCTTCCTGAAGAACGAAGATATACATACTCATTTGACACTTTAAGCCAGATTATGGAGCGAGAAAACAGTATGACCGGGGGTCACTAACACTCCTTACTATGTCACTGGTGTTGGCCCTTCGCGGTTTTAAATAATAATACAGAAATAGTATGGGTATTACAAATGCTACAATTATAACAAAATATTACTTTTCGTAATGTCATTCATCTTCATTCATTAAAGTTTTTAAAAAAAATATTTTTTGATTTTTTTTTAAAGTTTTATAATATTTATAATGCACACATTATATTTTTTCTCACCCTAAACCGTTTGTCAATGACTTCACCAAAGATCAGATTTTTTTACTGACGCGTGGTCTATTGTGTTAACAGAAAAAGAGAATACTATTTAGTAAAATGTTTAGAAGTAATTGCGTTAAGAGGAAGGTTACCACAATTGGCCTAAGTTGAAATCCGGATGTGGGGTTAGGGTCTTGGGGCTCAAAGTATCGTATAATATTCTAAAGTTTCTTATCAACGACTCTCTTTCATAACACTAGCTCAAAGTTTGAAATATGAATAAAAAAATTGTGACATCAGAGATGAAAAGAAGATGCAATTTTTACAATGTTTGATAATTATATTGAGTGGTATAAAAAATATTAATAATGGCTAATACTTCCGGGTTATTATGTAATTAAAGAGCCTATTCATTCAGAGGCCCTGAGTCCGGTTCTATGGTTTCCAAACTAAACTTACGTTAGTAAATTAAATAACAAATATTAACTAAACTTTCACTAAGTAATTACAAGCGATGCGTTGTTTTTTTTTAATAGCATTTCATCGAAAGCGGCGTTGCATAGTATGTAAGACAGCTTTTGCAGATTTTGCTGTGTGGATTCAGATTGAAATGCACCATTGGGTTTGAACACTGAAAACGCTGCTGAAATTCAATTTTGAACGTAAGTCTTTTCATTAAAATACATAAATTTTATGCAATTTTTTTCTCTCGCTTTTACCGGAGGTGCATCACTTGTATTAAATACATCTAATAATAAGACATAATTTCTGTGCGTGGAATATGCATTGTCGCAAGTGGCAGAGAAAAGGAGAATCAGAGGTCTCAATCCGGACCAAAGTTTGGTAAACGCGAGCTCAGAATTTTTACTACTAGCCTGGGGCAAACCGGAAGACACGTCCCTCTTTTCTTGAAATACCCTGGTTAAGTTGACCCACTGCCCTCCCCCTTCCATCCACTGACGCACGCAGTTGTAAAACTGATGAGTCTGTCGGTAACCACCGAGCTATTCGTAGATGAAAGAGGTCTCTTCGGATCATCTTCGCATCACAAACAATTTGTTGTTTTAAAATTATTGATCACTAATTTAATATTAAAATGTCTTCACATTTCCGTAATACTTTGCACCGACTTTCATGACTTCAGAAAATTTCGAGATTAGTTCTACGTATTTCTGTAAAAAAAAAAAAAAAAAAAAAGGGTGGGTGGTATTGATGATTACTAAGAGAAATGTTTTTTGTAGTAAATTTGACCTCATACTATAATTTAATAATAAATTATAATTTTTGAGCTATTTTGCACTTGTTATTGCCTTTCAGGTATATTTCTATGTAATCTCACTTTGCGAAATGTTAGATATATTTATTGAAAAAGTGAATTTGAAATGTGGAAAGAAAAAATAATTTTTATAAGAATTTCCTGATTACATAATAAACAATTTTATGCCATTTAACAAGTCAAATCAGGACGGCGTTTAAGAAATCCTTTTATCCTGTAATTTATGAGTGTATTATTAATATGTATCCTATTTATATTCATCAAAATCTCGAGTTCAAATTTTTTGACGATTGCGAAACTTCATCTTTATATACTTCGTATATGAAAAAAGTAAAAGATTGCTTGCAAGTGAAGAATGGAATAAGGATATTAATTTTAATTTTTCAAAAAAATGCTTCTTCTGAAAATTGTAGCTGTAAAGCAGTTCAAAAATTTTCTTTGATAATTTTGAATTGAATTATGTAATTAAAATATATGTTTCTTAACTGTTTCTGCTTATTTCATTATTGATAATATTTAATTATATCAATTCAGATATGTGTCGCCACTCATAAAATTAAAAAATACTTGACGGTCTGTGCTGTGTTTCCAACATATGAGTAAGATGACGCCATATTTCCAAAAAAAATAAAACAATATTTTCGATTTACACACATTTTTTAACATAAAATATCTACAGGCCCCTTAGCATCACAAATTAGCTGGCATCAATTTATTTTATTTCATTTTGTACCATAGATTGCTGAAATGAAGCGTTCTTAAAAAAATCCAAGTAATAGGTTGCCATTCTTTTCATTGGTGCATTATTTTTTATATATATTCTGACCAAATGATTTTTTTTCTATTTAAATCATTCTTCTTTTGAATAGCCTTTTAACCTCAGTCTTTGAATGAATGAGTAAACAAATGTTTATCCATCATATCATATAATAATCAAAATTTATTTGTCATATCAATTCATTGTGAAATGAAAGAATCAGTATCATCAAACAATATTCCTCAATAATTTAATATATCATTCTAAACCTAATAAATATATAAAAGACTAGACAGTTTGCTCATTATATTTTATTTCATGGTATTTATTATATAATCATATATATGTCTTTTCAAATTGTGTCAGAAACAAAATCAGTCTTGTGCACTATCTCTTATATTTCTGTTCCTATTTGCAGTAGAAAACGTAACACTAATTTTTGTTATTTTTTGAGAGTCTGCTTTACAGCATTATTTTAAAGCGTTAAGTCATTCCAAGTTTGATATTGCTGTTAGAGTCTATAATCAATGAAACCTAAACTGAGCAAAAGAATTGAGAACTACGCGACTCTCAGATGAATAGTTCTGCATATAATTCTCAGACATTTAATAGAATAGATATATTTTGTAGATAATAATTTAGTTTAGAAATTTTATCAATCTATGTTTATGTTATGCCCATCTATACTGATTGTTTGATTTAGTTAAGCTTTTATAGCCGGTTTCACCCCAGTACGTGGATGAGAAGCCGCCGAATAAGTAAGCAGGGTCTCGTTACCTGGGGTAAAGTTTTGGTGTTGGGTTGGAAGTTGCACTCCTCAGATGACGGCACGTACCTCCTGCGGGAGGGGTTGGGCTATGGCAGCTGATGGCCGTTGAACTCCGTCTTCAGTTTGTGACTCTCGTGGCGACCGTTCTTTAATTTACCTCGATAGCTTGGACAGTGACTCCCTCTTCCTGGTCAATAACCACTTAAATCTAAAATGCTTAGAAATGCGTTTGAAGTCACTTTCTTCACTCGCTTTTGAGGGCCGAAGTGGCATAGTTGTAAGGCCTCGGCTTCCGGGGCCCGAGGTTTCCAGGTTCTCCACGTTCGAAATCTTCCGCGCTTTTGCGCATGCATGAGCGGAGTTATATTTTGCAAAATAGGGAGAAAGTGAAAAATGGAAATACTTACACTTTACTTAGTGTGACTAACATATAGAATTCGGAAATGTGTATCTAACTCATTGGCTGACTCACCCATCCGAATGCAAATCGTCCAAAGTGATAGTCTCGGGATATTGAGCGATCCAGTACATTTAAAGATATAATGTCCCTCACAATGTACATCTAATAAAAGAAATGCATGTAATAAAAAATAATAACAAAACAAAATGTCCCCAAAAGTTTTCTTTCCTTCATAAAATTTACCACAACTGAATTCACTTCTAATGCACTCGATTATTCTTGAAAATGAGTCCAACAATTCACTATGTAAGCAAGCAGATCAGCGCGAACAATTCATTCCAAATTCGAATAATAACGAAAAAATGAAATTAGGGAAGAAAATAAGTTTTTTGCTGTTAGCTTCGAGCCAGTGTCGAGGACGAAATCAGTTTTATTTATTTATAACTAAATAAGAAATCTTTCAATTTAAGAACTCTTTCCATTGTCCTGCTTCAGTTTATCAGACGGAAATTTCAGACTTAAAATGAGCGATAGAGGCTTTTCTTTTCGCCCAAAATCGATGACTCGCTTCATAAGGGGCGACTGGTTTCTGGCCGAGTAAACTTTCCGAGCGTTCCGAGTTAGGTGCCTCCGGAAGAGAGAAAAAGTTCGGATTCACAAGTTTATGCATCCCCACACAGCCGACGCTGAGATTGATTTCCGCAGTTATTGCTATTCCGGATAGGCTCGAATTTCGAGCGTCGATCGGTCCATGGCTGCTGACTTGCCAAAATTAGAAACCCGCACTTTTCGATTTCTGATGGTTTTCAAGCTCCTATTGCTAGTATTTAACAAAAAAAGTAATCAGATTTCTTTAGAGAGCAAGTATCTCGGAACTGGGTTTTAAAGACGAACCTGAACCTATCCATCAAGGAGGGATTTCGCGGTTAGTGTTTTAGAATGTGAAACATAAAGTATCCTCAAACTGAAAATGGGAAAGATGAATAAAGAGAAGTTATGAGGTGGAATTTCTTTGACAGATGGGTCAACTGCTCAGCAGTTCATTCAATATGTATCTCAAAAAATAATTCTAACAACTGTAATGACATAATGCAGATGAGAGAAGCTAGAAAACTTTCTACCGTATGAGTGGCTTCCATAATAAATTAAATGGTTTCCACAGATATTTTATTTGTATTGCTTTAATAATTTTCGATAAAAACCCTGTTGTAAAGATGCACAAGCTTCAAACAATAAGTTTAGTAAAAGTGTATAAATGAGATTAGTGCTACTTTTGCAAAGAAGTACACTTATCCTCGAATCGTTATTTGTTCCATGAAGCACAAAAAAGCATCGCTAGAGACACCTCGGATGAGATGATGGTTCAAACATCTATTTCCTGAAGAATGGACATCAATGGAAGAGATCTTCCTTTCCTTTTCGGCGAAGCGTAATGGCACAGTCATTTAAAGGCTGCTTCCTTTTGCCGTTCTGATCGGAGCCTGTTGTTCGGCCTCCAGAGCTTAATGAGCAATAGACAGTGGAGCGAGTTCCTTTTGTGGTTTGTTTGTGAAAGGAATCCGAAAACAAACCTATAGGATTAATCAGGAGAAAAGGGTTAGTCATCAAAGGAGGATTTTTTGCTTTGTATTTCTGCAGGAGATATAACTATCCTCCAGTGTGAATGTACGTCCTGAGGATTTGTTTGATAGATGGGTCAACTGCTAGGCAGATAAAAGTATCACGAAAGCGCTGCGCAAAGAAACTGTAATGCTATGAAACACATAAGAAGCTAAATCGCTTTCAAACGCAATAATGAAGCTTCGATTGGTAAATTTAGTGATTCAACAGATATTTTATTTTTGTTTTTCTTGTGCCTCTTTAAATATAAATTGATTTTTTTTCTTTTGTTTACAATAAAATTTTTTCCACTTTTTGGCTTTCAAGCTGGAATAATAACAATAACATTGAATAGAAAGGACGTTTTGTCGGACAGATTGTTTTAATAATGAAAGATAAGAACATAAGAAAGAGAAATAATAAAAATACGCTAGTAACAAATAAATAAAAATTATCTCGTTGTTTTCTTAACATATTAATTCTGATTGCTGGTATTAACCCTGAACTCATTCTGAAGTCTAAAGCTCAATAAATCTTACTTCACCGAAACAAATGAGTAAGAGTGGAATTGGTGCTCTCCAGACACTTAAGTTGAGTAAATATGCTGAAATTGCTTCGAAATTCAATTAATATGCTTTCTTTTTTATGTCCCAATATTTCTTTTAGAGACGGCTGAAACTGTTGCCAAATAAACGCAACTAAAGTTCGCGGAAAAAGAATGAACGAAAATCGATTATCGGAAAAAAATGTATAATGTATCGGGTGAGGCTACAAATATTAATTTAAAGAGGGAGGTTACATAAAAATACGGCGAATTATGTTTCTTATTCGTTTCGGTTATTCTTTTTGATTTAATCTCGAGTTCTGCGAAAAAATCCAAATGTTATTCTTGTGCGAAGATGAAGGTCTTAATTTTTTATGAAATGATTTGGAATTCATTTTATTTCCAAGCGAATGAAATATGAATTGGAAACGATTTTGGTTTTCTAACATCTGGCATCACATTAGAGTTCAGTTTTGCTTCTTTCTGTTGATAAATCTGAAAAAACCCTTCGAAAGCTTTATTTAATATTAGCTGAAATACCCGAACTTGTAAATCCGATTTAATATCCTTGAACGAACGATAGGAAATGTGCATAGCTGTACTGGATGGTTACTTCGACGGAAGACCAAACAAACCGATTCTATCTGTATTCATTCTGCTTAAAACAGTAAAATAGATTCGGAACTTTTAGGTTTTAATATTTTTGTTACGAATTTTGTAAGAACTGTTTTCACTTAATGTTAGCCTTGTAGTTAAATAGTATTTTACAGAGACTCTTAATGGTTGCATAACTAATGATCCCCGACCATTTGTTGATAAAAGCAGAGGCTCTAGAAAATTCAAAATTATGGCTCTATCCTTCACTCGCATAGGAACCGAGACCTGGAACTTTCACGGAAAATTGCAAGCTGGTGAACTCATAGACGCTGAACGCTAATGAAAGTGCTGTTACCGATATTTATTAGTGATCTAATGACTACTTGTGTTGATAATTTATAAAAAGTTCTGTTATTTGTGCTTCGTGTTTTTTTTCTGGAATATTCGTGGAATAAGGCTTCATTGTTTTTTATTATCCTGCTTGTTGGATTCTATTCACGTACATTGGACGTTACCGCAACAATATTTAGAAACTTGTTTAAAGTATCGGGCTATCAAAAGGAATCTACATACATGGAATCATTGGAGGTTTGACAACAAAATAACAGGTCCTCCTATTTCAATTGCCAAATTATTAACAATATATGGGTCACATTTTTTTATTGTTCTCTATAGAATTTATCTCACATATTCTGCGTATTTTCTAGGAGTAATTCTATTTTCATTAACAAAATGTTTCGAACGATAAAATGGTTGTGTGTGTAATATATTTTTAAACAAAGTAACTTTAAATTAAACAGAATAGATGAGCAATTGTGAAACAGGAAAAAGGGAGATTGATATTTTCAAAGAAAAAAAAGTTTTTGACCACAAAATATATTATTTGAGAATATGCAAAAGAATTCTTTGATGGGCAGAATTGAAATCATTTATATATCTGTCTGAAGGCACACGTTCTTTTAAACAGGTGATATCAGTAAAAAATAACATTTTTAATAAAATTTCTATTTTCAGCTTTTTTAATTTAAGTTTTTCTATCCTTAAAAAGCACTTTTCGTAATCTTAGATTTTTTTTCAAATTCGTTCGCTTACAAATCTTTCATTAATTCTTCTACTTTGTTCTTCCTAAAAGAATGAAATAAAATAAGAACGAAAAATTATTTTCACGAAAATCGTTTGTAAGAAAATATTTTCAAAGATTTCGAATTCAGTGTTGAGTTAAATTATCCACAAATCGTCGAGGATAGGAATTTCTAAGATTTTAATTTTTTTTTTTTTTTTTGCTTTTTTTTTTAATTAATTTTTTATTCTTCTTTTTTTCCGATATTTGGAAGAAATTTCCAATGTTTAAAATCTTTTATTAATTCGATTCTTTGTTATCTATTTTTTTTGCAGAGAGTTTTCTCATTATGAATACAAGTAGTTTACTAGTTTTTTATAATTGTTGGAGAAATAGTTCTTGCAACTGTAAATGAAAAGGACAGATTAAGATTAACCCTCTGGTGCTTATCCCTCGATTTCCGGGGTAAGGAAATAAGGCTATTTTCTCTTTGAATTTTTTCACTGTCTCTAAAGCTAATGTATTTATAGAGTTGAATCATATTATGCAAAATAAAACTTTGCATATCCACTTATTTAAACTGTATTTGAACATGTTTAAACGTTCCACATCTAAACAATGATTTTAAGAAAATGCGCAATCAGAGGTTAAACTTGGAAAACAAATCGCTTCTGGAATTAGAACGATATTTTGTTTATTGTTTGCCATAATATTTTTCGAAAACTTGATGACATTAATAACATATAAGTTTCAATACAAATGAACATAATCATAAATAATATTTATTTAATTATCCATTTAAATACACACATTACTTAGTGTAACCTACCATAGAATTCGGAAATGGCTCATCTAACTCTTTATTGACACCCCCCCTTCCGGAGTAAAATCATCCAAAGGAGTGATGATCACGGGATATTGAAACGATCGGTACATTTAAGATATAATATTCCACAGTGTAGCATATCATTATAAAAACAATAACAATGCAAAATGTCTAGAGAAATTTACCTTTTCCTTCATAAAATTTACTACAACTGAATTCACTTCTAATGCACTCGATTATTTCCTAAGATGGTCAACAATTCATCGATGTAAGCAAACAGATCAGCGCGAACAATTCCAAATTTGAATAATAACGAACTAAAATGAAATTAGGAGAAATAGGATTTTGCTGTTAGCTTCGAGCCAGTGTCGAGGACGGGAAAACAGTTTTATTTCTTTATAGCTAAAATAACAAATCTTTCAATTTAGAACTCGTTCCATTGTCCTGCTTCGAGTTTATCAGACGGAGGATTTTCGAACCCCAAATGAGCGATGAGCTTTTCTTTTCGCCCAAAATCGATGACTCGCTTCGCGAGGGCGACTGGTTTCCGACGGAGAAACTTTTTCCGATACGTTCCGGAAGTTTGATGCCTCGGAAGAGAAAAGTTTCAGGATTCTGGTTATGTCCCACACAGCCGACGTTGAATCGATTTCCGAAGTTTTGCTACTCGGATAGACTCGGAGAATTTCGAGGGTCGTCGGTCCATGGCTACTGCTTGCTGATTTGCCAAGTTTCAGAAACATCGCACTTTTCGATTTCTAGTGAGGGTTTTCGAAGCTCAATTGCTAGTATTTAACAAAATGTAATCAGATTTTCTTTAGAAACGAGTATCTCGGAACTGGGTTTTAAGCCGAATTTGAACCTATCTCATCAAAGGAGGATTTTGCAGTTAGTCTTTTCAGAATGTGAGGCAACTATCGTCAAACTAAAAAATACGAAGAAAGATTAATAGAAGTTATGAGGTAGAATTTCTAACGATGGGGGGTCAGAGGGTACGTGTAACGCCACAGGAGGATCTCTGGACTGTAGTAATGAAGAAAAAATATTTTTTAACGTTTATATCTTGCAGAAGGCATAGAACTTGACTCACGTGTCGTCATCTTAAATCATGTAACCTCCCTTAAAAGCGAGATTTAATCAAACGATTAAGTTTTTAACAACTAATCTAATTTTCAGAGAATCAAATAAACACTTAAATTACCCAAAACTCTGTACATAAGCTAGTCTCAAAAATAGTTAATGTTGAAAAGGAGAGCTGAAATTCAAGACATAAAGATCTCCATCGAATGGGTGGTAATGCTAACACACCTTAATACGATAAAATGCAATATTTGAAACCTTACATTCTTTTCAATAAAATGTTTACTGACGATTAATAAGCTCAAAATTTATTTTGTCTTTGCGCCTCTCACAGAAACGAAATTCCTTGTTTCCAAGTTCCCTCCCTCCTCACTCTTCATCATTATCAAAATGACATACACAGCTGACCACTTGGAGCATGGTGATGATTGCCATTCTTGGAGGCCCCTCCACCCTGTTGGCGATCATCCAACCCCATGTCCTGAGAATCCCACTATCTGCAGACGATCGAACACTCGAATACGTTGTTGCACGAGATCCACCCTCTCCGATAATTCGATGCTTTGAAGGGCCAGCTTTCCTCTGCTGCTTTTATATGCCGTGAGAGATATCGCTTTTCATTTCGGTCGAATCGTAATTGTAATCATCATCGATAGAGATGGTGACAGCTTTGAGTGGCATTCGATTAAGGATAGCAAAAGATTCTAAAAGAGCTTAAGGGTACGACAGAAAGAGCAGTGGCGGATTTTGACGATATGAGACCCGAGGCGCAAGAGCCATTTTTTGAGGACCCCTCTAAAAACTCTATTGATAGTATAAATGTGTAACTTAAAATAACTTACTTTCTTATGCTTTTCTTAACTTTCTTAATGCTTTTAATTCTAGTTCTATGTTTATCTTCATCATTCAGTTGGAAAACTAATTCTCGTATTGTTGTTATCAGATTTCTAACATGTATTTTACCTCATTTTTACAAAGAATATACACTATCTGATCAAAAGCATCCGGACACTTTTCCGGATATTTTATAATTTCTCCGGAAAGGCTAAACCAAGCGTCATGAACTTCTACCATTTCAAGAATGGACTGTAACTCATTTTACATTGAAGATTCGGTCACGAGGGCTGTTAGGGGAGGCACCAAGGGTTGAAGGCGAAAATGGCATTTGTTATCCTGTTTTAAAAGAAAACTGATAATGCGATGTAACTTTCATCAATGATTATGTTTGGTGTGCATAATATTTACATGCATTTCGTAAACAGCACAAATATCAGGGAAGATATAAAGTTTTCTTAAAAAATCAAATTTTCCCGCTTGTTTTTTTGTTTATAACATGCAAGGATTTTCACAAATTATACAGAAACTTAAAGAAAGTGTTAGAGAAGCATTGTGCAAAAATTTGGAATAAATACTTTTAATATTAGAGAAAATAGGTATTTATATTAAACAAATTTTTACTTCGCATGCAAGATATAACGTATTTTTCTTTCTGATTTCAAAGCCAGATATGTGGGACAACTTATATAAAATTCCAGTCGAATATCTTCAAGGGTTAGAAAGATATCGGCACTGCAGTGAACAAATTTCTGCTTCTTTCTAAGAGAAACAAAATGATTAGGGCTTATCCACAAGCCAATATTTTTTTTTTATTTCGGTCGATGGCATTTAGAGGACTGAGCGAAGAAATTGATGAAGGAAAAAAAAATCTGGGGATTACCCTTTCACAGAGTTGATGTGGTTACAAATTTCATCGAATAAGTACCTTTTATGCATTTTTCATTAAGAAGTAACAAGTATATTCTGGAAGATATAAAGGTTTTCTTTAAAAAAATCCTAAATTTCCCCGCATGTTTTTTTTTGCTTATAACATGCAGAGTTTTTTCATCAAATAATGCAAAACTTTACAGAATACTTGACAATGTGCTACAGAAGTGTTCCATTAAAATTTGAAGTTAATACTGTAGTCATTATTATTTGCAGTAAATAGTATTGTGCGAGACATAGTAAGACCTTTTCTTTTCAAAACTTCAAGGAGCAGATATATAGGGCAAATTATATGAAAATTCAGTTGAATACCGTTAAAATTCCAGAACGATATCTGCATTTAGAGGTGGTGTGAATTTAACTTACTCTAAGAGAAGCTACTTGATAGGGTTATTATTATCACAAATGTTACTTTTAAAATTTGAATGAATCTTCAATAATTATCGACGAACTCCAACCTAGTAGTATTTATTAAGTGATTTATTTCCTTCAATGTTTCGTTCGGCTGTTTTCGTTCACTCATTGAATTTTTTGAAAGCAAAGAGGGAGAAACTTTTCAGTGAGGAGGGTATACTAGAAACAAGACTGCAACGTCGTAAATTCGCCGTCGGCTTAGCACTGCGATGTTTCAGCATAGGTGCAAGCCCCCTACTATCTCGAAGGCACGAGGCGTCGCCTAACGCCTGTGCGGAAATCCACTGCTGAGAAAGAGTATAGACGAATATCGTTTGGGTGACAAACCGACGCGCTGAATCTTTCTACTACCTGTATTTTTTCAGTCGGCTGTCGGTTAAAGAGGCATAAGCAGAAGTTTTTCGGTTGAAATTTTTTATTCTCTTTATGATTGACTGCTTGAGAATTTTGAGGCCGGAAGTGGTCAAAATCGCTTTCTTAAACTTAATGAAGCCATTTCACTTGAAGACTTTACAATTAGATAATGTCTTCCAAGAAAAGGGGATGCCTATTCTTCCATAAGTTGAATCGTAAATGGAATCGTCATAGATGAATGAGGTGAAGGGTTAGTGTGGCGTCCATTAGAATATTCGTTAAATGCTGAAAATGTTTAATTTTGGAAAAGATGAATGAAATATCGTTTGGTGGTCGAAGGAAGTACTTTGATCAACTCACAACTACTTTTCTCCATTTCTTCATTGATAAAGCAGTAGAAATGTTTTGTGTAAAATTTTCAATTAAAGTTCACCATTCACTTAACTTTGCACACGGCTGAATTTTTTTCACCAATAACTCCATAGCTGCATTCTGCTCTCAGCGTTAGGAAGTAGAGTCCTTGTACTAAAACAGCATACACATATATATCATGGTTTCTTCAGCTCTTAAAACTGATGTGTGAAAAGACAAGGGTTGAAATTACTTAGCTAAATCTAATGGTAACCATTTGGCAGTTCTTTTACTGAAATCAATATCTCACTTTATTCGAAGTAATGATTTGAAGCTACAATTGCATCTCTTAATTTCGATTCGCTTGCAATGATAAAAATTTTTAAAAATTTAAGTGATCTATTTTGACTTTTATTTGTAATTTAAACTGAATCAATGCAAAGAAGTAATACACAAGCCCAAATTAGACTTTTTTTATAAATTAATTGGTTGAATGCTTTAACCACAATAAAATGGCTTTTAATTTAAAATTTCAAAGCTAAATTATCATTTTCTTAGCTCTTTCCTTTTTTCACATCTGAGAGACTAATTAATTGCAGAAGGTCAAAGTTGTCTTGGCTGCAACCATTAAACCTCTTGGCACTCAGTGTCCATAAACATAGTAACAAGCCACACGCAATAAAACATTTCTCTTTCAAGCATTGTTTAGATTTTTACCTCTTTGGCATTACATGCTGGATATTCGCTTTCTATTGTATTATTTAAATAAAACAATTTTCCATTACATCATTCCTTTGTTTCATGATCCATCAGCAAAAAAACCCCACGTGAGTTATTTATCGAAAAATGTTAGTAAACTGTCTATTGTACTTGGCGTTGCTCGGGATTAAAATACTTTAATTTCTTGAGGCCATATTGTTTTCACTATCAGTCAGTATTTCCTTTCAATACATCAGAATTTTCTACAATGAACATTTCTAAC
The DNA here is from genome assembly GCA_013235015.1 of Araneus ventricosus. NCBI lineage: Eukaryota > Metazoa > Arthropoda > Arachnida > Araneae > Araneidae > Araneus > Araneus ventricosus. Next base: position 258 of record BGPR01012570.1, on the reverse strand, counting down.
CAAAAAGACAGTTGTGAAGAAAAGAATTGGGTATGCAAATATTATTATGTTTCGGTAATACAATTTCCTTACAAAAGGAAAAAGCAGACTAATCGTGACGCAAACAAACTGAAAAAAAGACATCATATATTTTTTTAGTTTTTTGAATATCAAGCTCAAAAAAAAATTAAAATATATCCTCAATTCGATGTCAACCTGTTATCTTCTACTATAGTCATGTCTCAAATAACTTCTATCTCTGAAAGTTGCATTATAATA